>QRFJ01000049.1:302758-417784 GCA_006176705.1 Cocos nucifera
GATGACATCCTCCTTATTGGGAATGATATTCCCATATTGACATCAGTCAAGATGTGGTTGTCCAAGGAATTCTCCATGAAAGACCTAGGTGAAGCATCCTTTATTCTAGGAATTAAGGTCTATAGGGATAGACCGAATAGGATGCTAGGACTTTCACAGAAGATGTACATAGAGAAAGTACTAAAGAGGTTTAGTATGGAAAACTCTAAGAGGGGATTAATACCCTTCAGACATGGTATTCATCTTTCCAAGAAGATGTGCCCCAGCACACCTGAGGAAATAGAACGCATGAGCAAGATCCCTTATGCTTCTGCAATAGGGAGCCTCATGTATGCCATGCTATGTACACGACCTGATATAGCCCATGCTGTGAGTGTCACAAGCAGATATCAGTCAAATCCAGGTGAAGAACACTGGACTTCTGTGAAATGTATCCTTAAGTACTTGAGAAGAACTAAGGATATGATGTTGGTCTTTGGTAATGGAGAACTCCAAGTCCAGGGATACACGACCTGATATAGCCCATGCTGTGAGTTCCAAGCAAATGGTGATACCAGTGATTGTTAGATATATGTGCCCTAGAAGCCAGAATTGGCTGACACTTGTAATACACTTCTAGGGGCAAAATTATAATTTTGACTAAAATCAATAAAATGGGTTATTTTCTATCACATATGTGTATTTAGTGTCTGTGATACATCCTTTGAGTTAATGGTAATGATAATTCATATTTTCAAGAGTTGAAAATTTAAGACATGAATAATCATTATTAACTCATAAATTGCTCCGACCATAGGATCATCACGAGGATGGTGATTGATCCGGAAGGTTGGTGTACAATCGCTTCTCTTTAGTAGATGAGTCTTGAGTCTACGGTGTGGAGACACCGGAGCGAGAGTACAGGTACTCGTTAGAGAACGAGGGCACTGAGCGTGACCACCTCGAGTAGTCATTAGGGAGTCTACCTTCTCGTCAATGACTGACTCGATGCTGCAGTAGTGTGTCTGGTTCTTTGACCTGAGATGCATCGGCAGTTCACCTTGAGGGTGTTATAGTTTGACTACACCATTACTCGGTCTCCTAGCCATATGGAACCCTGAGGTGTATGTTGGCTATAGCATGTTCATTGTAGGAACTGGATTGCATCAAGATGGAATCTATCTACCTCGGTGGTAGAGGAGTAGCCCTATGATGATCATGAGAATCAAGTCCAGAAATCCATGGCCATGGTAGAGTGAAATAATAGAAAGAGTTTCTATTTAGATTTTCACATTGGACTCGAATCGAATGATTACATCATATGACAGAGACTAGGGTTTGACGAGTTCACCTTAACCCTAATCTGATCGGGGCTCAAGATAGAAGAACTGAATCACACAGGTAGCTGCACCAAGAGGTTCGCATTCAGCTCTGATGGGTTGCCACCATATACTGCTAGGTGTCACTGGTGGATTTTGGGAGCAATTAGAATGATTTAGATGATCGATCATTCTAGCTGTTCGAATCAGAAGAGTTCTGATCCATCGAAAGGAGTTTCGATGATGTCGATGATAGAGATCATGACATATCCCATTACCATACAGAACTGAACCTAACTGGGTCACACAAACAAGGGTTTGAATCTGGTGATCATCAATTGAACTGATCTAGTTCAATTGATCTGAATGAGATTCAATTAGGTTCAAGGAAATCGTGCTAGCACTCGATTGAACCTAACGTTCTTCTTTTGCTATCATAAATAAGTTGTCCTGTCTGAGCCAAAGGAGTTTGTGCTCAAACAGAGGCCTTCATATGGTCTGACAGGAGGTTGTCCAAGTCAGAAAAGGTTGTCTTATTTGTAAGACACTACCTGCCATTTTTGGTCACCTGCCATTTCTTGTTCTTTGACTTTGGTCAAAAGTCTACCTTTGACTGGTCAAACGTTGACCATTGACACTTTGACTTTTGACCACATGTCATGCACCTATTGGAGAGCTGGTGGGGGCCTGTCCCCCTGCCAGAACCTGGCAAGGAGAAGGGCGCACGCCACCCTAGGCGTGTGCCCAAGTTGGAGGCGCCTAGGAGTCCTTGTTGGACAAGGACTCCATCTCCTTTTTGGATTCCAATTAGAGTTCTTCTAAGAACCAACTTTGACTGGTCTTAGGCGCCCTCTAAGGAGGAATCCAGGGGACTCTATTCCCACCAATCAGATTTAGATCTGATTTCACAAAGGGTTGTGATTGGTTGGGAAGAAGAGGAGTTGGATCACAGCTAGTCTATAAATAAGACCCTGTATCCAACTCAGATTGTATGAGATAAAGAGATATGATGAGATCATAGTTTCTCCATGCCCCAAGGCTGCCTCTCCCCTCCTTCTCCATGCCATAGTCTCTTCTCCCCTTGCTCTCCACGTCCAAAAGGAGTTTTGGACCTTGGTTGGTGCGATTCAGATCAAAGAAAGGCGATCAAAAATAAGAAGGCTGCGCTGCTGCAAAGGACGACTGCTCATCTTCAAAAGAGTTTTGAAGATCCTCCAGATCAGATCCAGATCTGATTTTTGGAGGTGTGATAGAGAAGAAGAGGATCTCCAGATCCAACCCTGAGTGGATACCGGTAGAGGCCAGGCGCTTGCGTGGCTAAGATCCAGAACCTTCCGCTGCAAACAGGATCATCAACAGGGTAATAGGATTACCCAGATCAGGTAAATTAAATTTGATTTAATTTATCTTTTAATTTTATTTTATTAAAATAATAAGAATCAGATCTAAAACATATCAAGATCTGATTGGGATCAAGAGAAAAATTTTTGAAATATATCTCTTGATCTGATCAGATCTGAACGAACCTGGACCGGGAAATCAGGATTTCCCTTCAACTGGTATCAGAGCCATGGTTCTAAATTATTTAGATCTGATTTTAAATTTATTTTAATTAGAAAATAATTGATTTTAGATGTCACATGAGATGTGATCAGATCTGAAATCAGAAAAAATTAAAATTAAATAATTTGGATCTAAGATTAGAAGATATGCATGACTAGTTCTAGAATAGAATAGTTCTATAGAATATTCTTGCATATTTTTGATTTAATCTGATTAAATCATATTTTAGATCTTTTTATTTACTATTTTTTGATATTATAAGTGTTATAATAACATCTAAAAAATAGCAAATAAAAATTATTTAATTTTTGAATATCATATGAGATATGATTGATGCATGTCTAGACTAGTTGTAGAATAGTTCTACATAATTGTCTAGATTAGAATTTATTTTGATTAGATCAATTTAAATCTAATTTTTTAGATTATTATGAGATAATTTAGATCTGAAAATATGCATGATTTGATACATGAGATGTATGCAAAATATGCCATGATTAGATCTACTTTATATATGAGATATATGATATAGATCTGATATTGTTTTGTAGTATTGAATGTTCCTGATTAAGGCGTTCCTCTTGGCCGTCCGGTCATAAGAACGAAGAAGGGTTTAAAGGCCCTCTCTTCCCATTCGATGGGGTGTTCTTATGATGTGTAGGGGTGCTGCGTGTTCGTCCTTAATCAGAAACCCAAAACTTACTTTCTGCAAAACCCTAGATCCTGAAACCCTAGGATTTATTGTGCATATTTTGTTTATGAACCCTACTTAATTAAGAATTAAGTTTATGGAATATTAATTAGGTCTAAAATTGAGAATTTCAGATCTAAGACATATTCATAATACTGGGTTCGGGCTTGGGTAGCTCAATTAGGTCTAAGCGGTTGATCAAACCGAATCAAGAGTTGGTTAGATGGGATCAACAATGCTTAAATTGACCAGCCTAATAGGATTAAGTCTGGGTCAAGATCGAGTCACGATCAAGCAAGACCTAATTAGGCTCAGAGGTTAGAGTCTGGATTGTAGGCTAACCCAATTGGTTCTGACTCAACAATTTGGTGTCTAAGGTAAGTTTGGCATAGACGACCGACTGGTTTTTAATTGGAAGCTACTCGACCTGAATGCGTTCTTGTACGAGTTAATGGCATATTCCTTCCACCGGTCTCACTTACCTGGCCATATCTGTTGACACAGTTCTGATCTGAGGTGGTCAATAATCCGAGCTAACCCATGCCACTAGGTTAGTCATAATTGTTATGACTAAGCCAAGTCTAGTTTAATGAGACCTGAATCAATTCTCCCTAAGAAAAGATTAAGTCTGAGGTCTTCCACCATTGTAGATGTGCGGGCCCTTCCCGGGGTTGATTGTTCTCGGCTGGATACAGTGGCTCAGTTGCACCGGGAAGATGCAACCATGTCTATTAGGCATTGGATGCTATGGGCTGGAGGATGAGTTGGGCTCAATATTTCGGATACGGTGAGAGACTCAATTAGGAACCCAGTCTATGCAAATGGTGGGTCTGACTTAACTAAGGAGTGGATCAATATTTCGGATACGGTGAGATTCATGAATTAGAGACCAAGTTTGGGTGCACCATGATTAGAGAATCATTGAACAAGAGTTGTTCACTCATTGGCTAACCCATCACCAATAACTGTTAGGTGAGGTGATGAGTCAGTTGGTGAGACCGCACCACCCACTAGAAATCATTAATCGTGGAGATTTTTCGCATCTCTACAGAGGGAGTGTAGGGATCCGAGAAAATAGTGGGAGCTAATTTGTTTAAAAATAAAATCCCTAAATAAATTGGTCAAGTCAAAATTACAGTATCTAACTAGAATCTTTGACTCTCTACAGGAAAATGTCTGCGTCCAACCCATTGGCACGTATCCTGGACACACATAGACTGACTGGACCCAATTATAAAGATTGGCTCAGGAACTACAAAATTATTTTGGGTTCCGAGAAGTTAACCCATGTTTTGGACCAGGACCCTCCCACATTACCAGCCCGTCCATCTGTTGAACAGAGAGCGTCTCTGGAAAAATGGATTGACGAAGATAATAAGGCCAGATATTACATGTTGGGCTCGATGTCTGATGAGCTCCAGCGCCAACATGAGGATATCGGGACTGCTCGCCAAATGTTGGCTCACCTGCAGGAGATGTTTGGTGAACAGAGTCGCGCAGCCAAATATCAAGTCACAAAATGACTTTTTAAGGCTAAGATGCGTGATGGGCAGTCAGTCCAAGATCACTGTCTGACAATGATCAAGGACATGGAAGAGCTTGAGAAGCTCGGTGTGAAGTTGGACTTGGACCTGCAGAACGATATTCATTCTGCAATCCTTGACTGATGCATATGGGCAATTCATCATGAATTACCACATGCATAAACTTCAGAATTCCTTGGCCGAGTTAATGAATATGCTGGTTACCGCTGAGCTTTCTATGAAAGGTTCTAAAGGCTCAGTTCTTGCTATGGAACGGACTTCTTCCAAAAGAAAGTCTTATGGAAAGAAAAAGAAGTCTGTGAAAAAGCAAAAGGTGGAAGGATCAAAGAAGAAGAAGGCAGAATCGAAGAAAAAGGCCGATGGCAAAGGAAAGTGTTTCCATTGCAACAGCGACGGCCATTGGAAGCGGAACTGCCCTACTTACCTGGCCACCCTGAAGAACAAGAAGGAAGGTCCTTCTGGAGGTATGCTCGTTATTGAGTCTAACCTTACGGTTTCTTCTGCATCCAGTTGGGTGCTTGACTCTGGTTCTAGTGCTCATCTGTGCACTTCTATGCAGGGTCTTGAGGATAGCAGGAGGCTGAGGGATGGAGACATGATCCTACGCATTGGTAATGGAGCAAGAGTTGCTGCAGTAGCCGTGGGAACATACCCTCTTCGATTACCATCTGGTTTAGACTTAGTTTTGAAAGACTGTTATTTTGTGCCTGCAGCCAGCAGGAATTTGATTTCTGTTTCATGCTTAGCACAAGAAGGTTATGTGATCACCTTCTTTAAGGACCATTGTAACATTCTTTATGAAAGAAATAAAATTGCAAATGGTTTCCTTATTAATGGTCTTTATCAGCTACATATTGATGTACCTGTTCTAACTATCGAGCAAAACGTGAATGCCAAACGACCTAGGGATAGTCCAAACGACAGATATCTATGGCACCTGAGATTAGGTCATATAGCAGAAGATAGGATCAACAAATTGGAGAAAAATGGGCTATTGAGTCCATTGACTTCCGAGTCATATCCAACTTGTGAATCCTGTCTTCAAGGCAAAATGACTAAACTCCCTTTTGTTGGACATGGGGAGAGGGCCACAGATCTCCTTGCCCTAGTACATACTGATGTGTGCGGCCCATTTGATGTGCCGGCTAGAGGCAATTTTGTCTACTTCATTACCTTTACCGATGATCTGTCTAGGTATGGGTATGTGTATCTTATGAGACACAAGTCTGAAGCCTTTGAAAAGTTCAAAGAATTCAGACATGAAGTAGAAAAACAAACAGGAAAACCCATTAAGGTTCTTCGATCAGATCGAGGAGGTGAATACCTTAGCAGGGAATTCCTAGACTATCTCAAGGATAATGGCATAGTCTCTCAATGGACTCCACCAGGAACACCTCAACTCAACGGGGTTTCAGAATGGAGAAATCGGACTCTATTAGATATGGTTCGATCCATGATGAGCTTCACAGACCTCCCTGATTTTCTTTGGGGACACTCATTGTTAACTTCAATCTATCTACTGAATAGGGTTCCCTCTAAAACCGTTCCTACCACACCGTATGAGATATGGCACGGTAAGAAACCAAGTCTGAGTCATCTCAGAATTTGGGGTTGTCCGGCTCATGTCAAAAGACAACAAGCGGACAAGTTAGAGTTTAGGTCCTTCAGAGCTCGATTCATAGGATATCCTAAAGAGTCATTAGGATACTATTTCTACATTCCAGAAGACCACAATGTGATTGTGAGTCGACATGCCATCTTTCTTGAAAAATAGTTTATTCAAGATAGCGGCATTGGAAAATAGATCAAGCTTGATGAGAAAGTCTCACAAGCAGAACGAGCTAAGGACCAAGTGGAACCAAATCAGGTTGAGCCAATAAGAACACTACCTCCTCCACCTCGTAGATCGGAAAGAGTTTTCCGTCCCCCTGAAAGATACTTAGGTATTGTTTCAGAGGATGTAGAGGAAATGTTCCTCGTAGGTAATGGTGCTCATGGTGATGATCCCAAAACCTACAACGAGGCGATATCAGATATCGACTCCGAGAAATGGCTAGAGGCAATGCAGTCAGAAATTGACTCGATGCACTCAAACCAAGTCTGGACCTTGGTAGATCCACCAGAAGGTATAGTACCTATTGGATGTAAATGGATCTTCAAGAGAAAGATTGGTGCAGATGGGAATGTGGAGACATTCAAGGCTAGATTGGTGGCAAAAGGTTATAGTCAACGCGAAGGCATAGACTATCAGGATACCTTTTCCCCAGTAGCTATGCTAAAATCCATCCGCACATTGCTTGCTGTTGCAGCCTATTTCGATTATGAAATATGGCAAATGGACGTGAAAACGGCATTCCTAAATGGATATCTTGAGGAAGATATCTATATGGAACAGCCGCTAGGTTTCACATCCAGTGATACTGATCACAAGGTTTGCAAGCTGCAAAGGTCCATATATGGACTTAAGCAAGCATCTCGGAGCTGGAACACTCGTTTCAATGATGTGATCAAAAAGTTTGGTTTCATCAAAAATGAAGAGGAACCATGTGTTTTCAAAAGGGTCAGTGGGAGCGCTGTTGTCTTCCTCGTATTGTACGTGGATGACATCCTCCTTATTGGGAATGATATTCCCATGTTGACATCAGTCAAGATGTGGTTGTCCAAGGAATTCTCCATGAAAGACCTAGGTGAAGCATCCTTTATTCTAGGAATTAAGGTCTATAGGGATAGACCGAATAGGATGCTAGGACTTTCACAGAAGATGTACATAGAGAAAGTACTAAAGAGGTTTAGTATGGAAAACTCTAAGAGGGGATTAATACCCTTCAGACATGGTATTCATCTTTCCAAGAAGATGTGCCCCAGCACACCTGAGGAAATAGAACGCATGAGCAAGATCCCTTATGCTTCTGCAATAGGGAGCCTCATGTATGCCATGCTATGTACACGACCTGATATAGCCCATGCTGTGAGTGTCACAAGCAGATATCAGTCAAATCCAGGTGAAGAACACTGGACTTCTGTGAAATGTATCCTTAAGTACTTGAGAAGAACTAAGGATATGATGTTGGTCTTTGGTAACGGAGAACTCCAAGTCCAGGGATACACAGACTCGGACTTCATGTCCGATATAGATGATCGAAAGTCGACATCTGGCAGACTGTTTGTGCTGGAAGAGTTCCAAGCAAACGGTGATACCACCCCATCCACGATTACCTCAAAAAGGGTTACGTCGAGGTCAAGAGAGTCAACTCCGCAGATAATGTGGCAGACCCACTTACAAAGCCGTTGGGCCAGCAGAAGATCGAAGCCCACCTTGAGAAGATGGGACTTAGACTTGTAGCCAATTGGCTTTAGGACAAGTGGGAGATTGTTAGATATATGTGCCCTAGAAGCCAGAATTGGCTGACACTTGTAATACACTTCTAGGGGCAAAATTATAATTTTGACTAAAATCAATAAATGGGTTATTTTCTATCACATATGTGTATTTAGTGTCTGTGATACATCCTTTGAGTTAATGGTAATGATAATTCATATTTTCAAGAGTTGAAAATTTAAGACATGAATAATCATTATTAACTCATAAATTGCTCCTGACCATAGGATCATCACGAGGATGGTGATTGATCCGGAAGGTTGGTGTACAATCGCTTCTCTTTAGTAGATGAGTCTTGAGTCTACGGTGTGGAGACACCGGAGCGAGAGTACAGGTACTCGTTAGAGAACGAGGGCACTGAGCGTGACCACCTCGAGTAGTCATTAGGGAGTCTACCTTCTCGTCAATGACTGACTCGATGCTGCAGTAGTGTGTCTGGTTCTTTGACCTGAGATGCATCGGCAGTTCACCTTGAGGGTGTTATAGTTTGACTACACCATTACTCGGTCTCCTAGCCATATGGAACCCTGAGGTGTATGTTGGCTATAGCATGTTCATTGTAGGAACTGGATTGCATCAAGATGGAATCTATCTACCTCGGTGGTAGAGGAGTAGCCCTATGATGATCATGAGAATCAAGTCCAGAAATCCATGGCCATGGTAGAGTGAAATAATAGAAAGAGTTTCTATTTAGATTTTCACATTGGACTCGAATCGAATGATTACATCATATGACAGAGACTAGGGTTTGACGAGTTCACCTTAACCCTAATCTGATCGGGGCTCAAGATAGAAGAACTGAATCACACAGGTAGCTGCACCAAGAGGTTCGCATTCAGCTCTGATGGGTTGCCACCATATACTGCTAGGTGTCACTGGTGGATTTTGGGAGCAATTAGAATGATTTAGATGATCGATCATTCTAGCTGTTCGAATCAGAAGAGTTCTGATCCATCGAAAGGAGTTTCGATGATGTCGATGATAGAGATCATGACATATCCCATTACCATACAGAACTGAACCTAACTGGGTCACACAAACAAGGGTTTGAATCTGGTGATCATCAATTGAACTGATCTAGTTCAATTGATCTGAATGAGATTCAATTAGGTTCAAGGAAATCGTGCTAGCACTCGATTGAACCTAACGTTCTTCTTTTGCTATCATAAATAAGTTGTCCTGTCTGAGCCAAAGGAGTTTGTGCTCAAACAGAGGCCTTCATATGGTCTGACAGGAGGTTGTCCAAGTCAGAAAAGGTTGTCTTATTTGTAAGACACTACCTGCCATTTTTGGTCACCTGCCATTTCTTGTTCTTTGACTTTGGTCAAAAGTCTACCTTTGACTGGTCAAACGTTGACCATTGACACTTTGACTTTTGACCACATGTCATGCACCTATTGGAGAGCTGGTGGGGGCCTGTCCCCCTGCCAGAACCTGGCAAGGAGAAGGGCGCACGCCACCCTAGGCGTGTGCCCAAGTTGGAGGCGCCTAGGAGTCCTTGTTGGACAAGGACTCCATCTCCTTTTTGGATTCCAATTAGAGTTCTTCTAAGAACCAACTTTGACTGGTCTTAGGCACCCTCTAAGGAGGAATCCAGGGGACTCTATTCCCACCAATCAGATTTAGATCTGATTTCACAAAGGGTTGTGATTGGTTGGGAAGAAGAGGAGTTGGATCACAGCTAGTCTATAAATAAGACCCTGTATCCAACTCAGATTGTATGAGATAAGAGATATGATGAGATCATAGTTTCTCCATGCCCCAAGGCTGCCTCTCCCCTCCTTCTCCATGCCATAGTCTCTTCTCCCCTTGCTCTCCACGTCCAAAAGGAGTTTTGGACCTTGGTTGGTGCGATTCAGATCAAAGAAAGGCGATCAAAAATAAGAAGGCTGCGCTGCTGCAAAGGACGACTGCTCATCTTCAAAAGAGTTTTGAAGATCCTCCAGATCAGATCCAGATCTGATTTTTGGAGGTGTGATAGAGAAGAAGAGGATCTCCAGATCCAACCCGAGTGGATACCGGTAGAGGCCAGGCGCTTGCGTGGCTAAGATCCAGAACCTTCCGCTGCAAACAGGATCATCAACAGGGTAATAGGATTACCCAGATCAGGTAAATTAAATTTGATTTAATTTATCTTTTAATTTTATTTTATTAAAATAATAAGAATCAGATCTGAAACATATCAAGATCTGATTGGGATCAAGAGAAAAATTTTTGAAATATATCTCTTGATCTGATCAGATCTGAACGAACCTGGACCGAGAAATTAGGATTTTCCTTCAATCAATTGAGCTAACCCAGTTCGATTGATTTAGATAAGATCCAATTAGATTTAAGAAAATCATGTTAGCACACGATTGAGTCTAATATTCTTCTTCTATCATCTTTCTAGTTCATTTCAATTGAGCTAAATTAGATTTGGCTCATCCGAAAACTCTATCCTAATCTGACTGAAACTTGTTTAGGAAAGTATTGTCCTAACCTGATTTTTAGGCTTATCCTAATCCATCATATGGAAATAGGATAAGATTTGCTAATTTTTGAAACTATTTGGATAAGGCTCATCGAAAAACTCTATAAAAATTTTTCTTGATCTAACTAGACTTTGTCTTAGCTTGATCAAGACTTGTTCTAAATTCCATAAGATGGGAACAAGACAAGGATTGTCTTTGCCAGATTAGGATTTATCCTAAAATCATGAGATGATATTTGGACAAGCCTCTCCCAAAAATTTTTGATGGATTTTTCTTGATCTGACTGGACCTAGTCATGGCCTAATCAAGGATTGTTCTAACTTCATTAGGACTTGACATAATTTCATTGAATGGGACTTAAAAAGGGCCTGTCTTAAATCCATACAATGGGCAACAGGAGAAGGGTCAAGAGTTGACCTAATATGCAGGGAAGAAAGGGAGAGGGGCATGTGCCCCCTGAAGACTTTCTTGGGGGTGCACCCCCTTGATATTAATGTGTGAGGGAGAGAGGGCCACGCCCCTTATGGTGTGAGCCCTTATGGATATATATGGAGGCATCCCATTCAAATTAAGTTTGAATGGATCAATGGTTTGAAAAGTTCAAACTCTAGTCCTCCTGCACCACCTTCTCTTTATCTTATGTTTATGGCGTGGTTTTCCTAAGATTTTGTACGACAAATTCAGGAAGAAATCTGAAGATGGCATGGGCTTCATGGAAGAGTCGTTCTACATATTAACTTTGACCTGTTCAAAGTTATATGTGAAGGAACTATATAGTAGATTTATAAATAAGATCCTGCGCAAGCTATTTCGCATGAAAATTATTCTATGGTGAAGCCCTACCAAAATCTCTATCTCCACATCTCTCTCATCTGTTCCTTTCCCTCTTCTCTATGCCCAAGAGTTGTGCAAAATCTGCAAGCAAAGATCAAGTCCTGTTGGTGCAAAGATCAGCGAGAGATGACGGTGTTCGTGAGACGAACGCGTAGCCTTCGTAATTCAATTTGAAGGCTTTACGAGAAGACATCAGATCTGATCTTTAGAGATCAGATCTAGTAGGAGACGGCATCTAGATCTGATCCGAGTGAACTACTGTAGAGGTCGGATGCGTACGCGGCTAAATTCAAAACCTCGACAATAATAGATTATCGCTGTAAGATGAACGGTTCATCCGATCAGATGATATTAGATATCACTATTTTTATTTTTATTTTTGTTTATAAATTTTAGATCAATCTAATTAAATCTAAGAACTTTCAAATTTGATCGGATCATAAAATTTTTTTTAAATTATTTTACTGTAAATTTGATCCAATCAAATGCATCCTACGGTAGAAAAATCTGATTTTTTTTAAAAGATACTCTCCCTATTCTATAGAATAAGAAACTTGCTATGAAAGTATTCTTCCTTTAAAATAAGAATGCTATTTTAGAGATATTAATAAGAAACTTGCTGAGCAAGTAAAGTGTATAAGCGAAAAAAAAATCCCCAAACTAAAGAAATAACATCTGGCTGATCATACCAAGAAATTAGATATGCCACGGCTACAATCCCACAATATTAGGAAAGAAAACAATCTCGCTGCTTAAGGAAATTTATGGGAAATTGTTCTACACCGTTCAATCAAATGGATTTACACGTGGACCATATTCAGCCGCCATAAGCATTCCCATGCAAAGGCATGCTGGCGCGTCACCTAAGAAAAAGGCAATTTTGCAGAACACCAGAGTTAGATGGTACGCCACAAAATTCAGCCACAAGACATAAGGTTAGCATAACAGACATATTTTCAAATTTCAATCACCAAAAAAAAATCATAGCAAGATATATATTTAAAGGTTATGAGGTACTACAATCAGCACTACTTTGCAGAGTAGTTGTCACAAAATTTCATCAGTCAGGCTATCCAATTGCCTGACCATAGAATAAAAGGATCAACATTTCTAGATGGCTCCTTTCAATTCCTAAAGCACAATCCGGACAAATTAGGGAACATAGATTTAGCTTTTAAGCTAGTTTATGGAACCTTGCTATATGATGCTTCGAGTGAGACCATAACCAAGGGCATAAGCCTTATGTTCGAATGCAGGCTCTGCAAAGCCTGGTTAGTGTCCTAATAACAAGTCTCGTACAGAAGCTGGTTCGATGCTCGAGAACACGATACTGGTAGAACACCGAGCATAGGCTAAATATATTCCTACATTTCCACAGTATTACATAATAAACTTCTATGGAGATTGCCTGACTTATCCAAAAAAAAGTCTCAGCAATAAATAAATTATTTTAGGTCTTGTAACTCTTCTCTTATCGCCTGCACTCTGCAGGCAGATTATTTTATCATCATCTTATGTGTATACTGATGATGACTTACTCTGTCCTCTGCAGTGCCATGACATAATTGGCTTCAACTGGCATCAAGGCTGATATTACACCCAATGCACCACCTGAAAAGGATGCTACTAAGGATCAACCTGATTGACTCAGAGACCACAAGAATGAACTTTAGGCAATTGAACATTTTATGCAAAATCTACCGGCAAGCGACAACTTGCAGCATGCCTTAGTCACTGTGGCAAGTGGATATTTCTTGCAGAATGTTCATAGAAATACCACCCAATCCTATGTAGAGCTCCGGATGTGGCGAAAACAGATCAAGTATTATAATCATCTTATTTGAAAAACATGTCTTAAAGAAAAAATTACACCTTTAATTGGATATTCACATAGTACTTACAAAAACATAAAAATTGCAGCTGCTAATATTTCACGATCCAGAAATTGAATCGGATGTTTTGGTTCCAGAATGCAAATGCAATGATTCTGTTTGTATAGAATTTGGTTGATGCCGAATCGAGCTGGAGTCGAGGAAGACGAGGTCGCCATCGGTGACCTACAAAATAAAGTTCCGTCCGGAATCGATGTTGGTGGCTCCGATAAGACCCTCTGACGGTCAAGTTAGCTCTGGCCAATAGAAATGGAGTGCTCAGTATGGAGTTTGGCAGAGTTTCGGAAAAAAGAAGAAAGCTTAGAGAAAATATATCTGAAGGATCCTTTTTATAGATGGAGCTTGTTGTAACTGCCTTAATTAATGACTGTTATAACCATCCTGATAAATGCCGATCGTGATTGACTTGATAAATGCCGATCGTGTGGTCTTGATAAATGACAATCATAATTATCGTGATAATTATAACCGTTCAGTAGTGGGATTGCCTGTAGGAATTCGTCTGAAGGAACAGTTTGTAAGGGGTTCGGCTTCCATAAAAGTCCGATTGGATGAGGAGTCCGAAAGAAGTTCGGCTCTCATAGAAGCCCAGCTACTAGAGAAATTCGGAAGGAGTTCAACTTCCATAGAAGTTCGACTGTTGGAGGAGTCCGAAAGGGGTTCAACTTTCATAGAAGCTCGACTGCTGGAGGAGTCCAGAAGGAGTTCGACTTTCATAGAAGCTCGGTTGCTGGAGGAGTCCGAAAGAAGTTCGGCTTTCGTAGAAGCTCGGCTGCTATAGGAGTCCGGGAGGGGTTCGGCTTCTATAGAAGCTCGGCTGTTGGAGGAGTCTGGATGGAGTTTGACTTTCGTAGAAGCTCGATTGCTGGAGAAGTCCGGATGGAGTTTGGCTTCCATAAAAGCTCGATTGTTGGAGGAGTTTGGAAGAAGTTCGACTGCTAAGAAGTTTGGCCGACTGAAGAGGTTCGGTCGGCTGAAGAGGATCAGCTGGAGCTCGACCGTTGAGAAGTTCGGCTAGGTTTGTCCGCTCAGTAGCTCAACCATTAAATGAATCCGGTTGCTAGGAAGAAAATTTATGATTGAAGCTCTTCTGTGATTACCAGCTGCATTAAGCTAAGCTTCAGACTGAACTTCGACGGGAGCGAAATTTATCTCCAACAATAGTCCCCCACTCCTGAGTTCAAAACTCGAAGAAAGGGAGTACAAAAAGAATGACTGTCGAAGTCCTCTTAAAGGCTATGCACCTTGTCTCCAGCTGAGGTTGAAAGTGTAGTTGAAGCTTGGGGGAGATCTTGTCTCCTGTTGTTGTCGAGCACAATGAGACCATCTTTGAGGCCTTTTCTCTCATCCCGTCTAAAATGATCAAAGTGGACGAGGTCTTCGACTTTGCTCACATTAGGATGAGGTTCTCCTCCTATTCCTAACGACCTGTAGAGGCCTTCGACTTTACTCATGTTAGGATGAGGTTGTCCTCCTATTTTTAATGGGCTGTGGGGGCACATAAGGGCTATTGTCAGGGCCTCTACCCATCTCATCTAAAATAAACGAGGCCTTCGACTTTGCTCACGTTAGGACGAGGTTTTTCTCCTATTTCTAACGGACTGTGGGGGCACATAAGGACTATTGTTAGGGTCTCTACCCCCATCTCGTCTAAAATGAACGAGACCTTTGACTTTGCTCATGTTAGGATGAGGTTCTCTCCTATTCTTAACAGGGGACATTGTTGGGGACCTTCGACTTTGCTCACGTTAGGACGAGGTTCTCCTCCTGTTTCTAACGAGCTGTGGGGGCACATAAGGATTATTGTCAGGGATCTCTCCCCCATCTCATCTAAAATGAACGAGGCCTTCGACTTTGCTCATGTTAGGACGAGGTTCTCCTCCTATTTCCTAATAGGCTGTGGGGGCACATAAGGGCCGTTGTCAGGGCCTCTCCCCCTATCTCGTCTAAAATGAATGAGGCCTTCGACTTTGCTCACATTAGGATGAGGTTCTCCTCCTATTCCTAACGGATTATGGGGGCCTTCGACTTTGCTCATGTTAGGATGAGGTTTTCCTCCTATTCCTAACGAATTGTAGGGGCACATAAGGACCGTTGTCAGGGCCTCTCTCTTCATCTTGTCTAAAATAAACGAGGCCTTCGATTTTGCTCACATTAGGATGAGGTTCTCCTCCTGTTATCAAGGGCACATAAGAGCCATTGTCAGGGCCTCTCCTCCATCTCATCTAAAATGAATAAGACCTTTGATGTTGCTCACGTTAGGATGAGGTTCTCCTCATGTTCCTAATAGGTTGTGGGGCACATAAGGGCCATTGTCAGAACCTCTCCTCCATCTCGTCTAAAATGAACGAGGTCTTCGACTTTGCTCACGTTAGGATAAGGTTCTCCTCCTGTTCCTAACGGGCTGTGGGGGCCTTCGACTTTGCTTACATTAGGACGAGGTTCTCCTCCCGTTCCTAACGGACTGTGGGGGCACATAAGGGCTGTTGTCAGGGTCTCTCCCCCTATCTTGTCTAAAATAAATGAGGCTTTCGACTTTGCTCATGTTAGGATGAGGTTCTCCTTCTATTCCTAACGGGTTGTGGGGGCATATAAGGACCGTTGACAGGGCCTCTTCTCCCATCTCATCTTAAATGAACGAGGCCTTCGAAGCTCAGAAGAGATCTTATCTCTAGTCGAGGTTGGCTCAATCACTCGAAAGAGATCTTATCTTTAGTCGAGGTTGGCCCGGTCGCTCGCAAGAGATCTTATCTCTAGTCGAGGTTAAAGCTCAGATGTTCGAAAGAGATCTTATCTCTAGCCGAGGTTGACTCGGACGCTCAGGAGAAATCCCATCTCTAGCTGAGGTTGAAAGACTTTGATCGGCTCATGTTAGGATGAGGTTCTCCTTCTGTTCCTAACACGGCTACTATTGACTGCTTCTTTTCTGTCATCACATAGTTTTTGCATAGTTTTTTTGCATAGTTTTTACATAGTTTTTTCTATCATCACATAATTTAGAGAGAGCTCCTCTTAACTTGGATGCTGGAGATGACGGATCGTCGAAGTATCAAGCTCCTCCCAGATGTGGTGTCGATGATACGGAAGGCGACCGACCTTTCGATTGTTCTTCCGTCATTAATGGTTCTAGCTATGGCAGCACCCTCGGCCGATCTTCTCCTGCTTCAGGCTGGCATCTCTGATGAGCTTCTCGATTTTGTCTCGAAGCTGAATGCATTTTTTAGTGTCATGGTCGTGGTCGTGATGGTAGAGGCAGTACTTGCTTTGATCGTGCTTGTTTGGGGGAGATCATAATTCTTCTGATCTTGGCAGTTGGTTCCTAATTTTCGTCAGAACTTGAGTTCGAGGAGCGTTAAGTAGGGTGTAGTTGTGGAATCTTCCGGGGAGAGGACTTCTTCGCACCCTTCTGTCAGGGCTTCCTTGATGACGAGCTCGAGGAGCTCGGGCTTGCTTGCGCCCAGGGGGAGTCTGTGAGCATGGTCGAACTTCACTCGGTCCTCCATCGATAGCGGGCCTATTAGACTCATCCGCCCATCGCTCTCCTACGACTTCTTCGTCCTTCAATTTGAAGGCTTCTTCCGTACGGGCATATCTCTCGATCCGGGCTAGCAGGTCGGCAAAATTTTTGGGGTACTTTTTTTTAGAAAAAATAGCAAATCATTCTTCTGAAGGTCGCCCTTGAGCGCAGTCATTGCAACAGACTGGTCCAGGTTCCGAACCTTCATTACTGCAACATTAAATCGGGTGACATAAGCCTGAATGGATTCCTCTTTCTTCTGCTTGACATTCATCAAAAAATTCGAACCTCGGTGAGAACGTCGGCTGCTGACGAAGTGAGCCACGAACTGATGGCTCATCTGATCAAAAGAAAAAATCGTACCTGACTTCAATGTCGAATACTAGTTTCTTATTGCTCCCTTAAGGTAAATGAAAAAGCTCGACATAATATGGCGTCTGGTGCGCTGTGAAGCAGCATCATGATCCGAAATACCTCCAGATGATCAATCGAATCAAAAGTTCCATCATACCTTTCAAGTTAAGGGAGCTTAAAGTTCGGCGGAACGAGCTCTTACATAATTCGAGGAGGAAAAGAAGGATCGATGCGGATGTCGTCATGGTGAGTTAGGACGATGTGGTCGAGCTCCTCAATCTATCGATCCATCTTCTGTAGTTTGTGATTGAGGACGTCGTCTCGGTCGCAGACCTTGGAGGACTTTCGGCTACAATTGGGGAAGGTCTCCTTTAGAGGAGAACTATGATCCGAACTAGGATCTTCTACTCTCTGTTTTTCCTTCCTAATGGCGACGAGCATGCTAGCCCAATGCTCTTTCTTGGGATCGGTTCCTAACATCCTGACAGCGGGTTTCTTGGTGAAGTCATCATCGGAGGCTACCGCATGGCCTGTACCATCTCGATGGGGCTCTGAACCCACTGCATCAGTAGGTTAAACTGCTTCGGATCCACTATGGTTGTAGGTAGGGCTTGAGTTACCGAAGCTGAAGTGGGAACTGATGTATCTGAATGGGATCTGGCTACAGAGGCTGTTGATCATCGAGTCGAAACTTTTATGGGAGACATTTTTTTCTATGAAGAACTCTAGATCTCTGCTGAGCACTCCTTTAAGATCAAAAGAACCTCAAGAATAGAGAGCCTTTCCTCTAGCGTCAATTTTGTTGGTGCAGAATTTGGTTGACATCGGATCGAGCCAGAGTCGAGAAAGACGAGATCGCCGTCGGTAACCTACAAAATAAAGTTCCGTTCGGAGTCGGTGTTGGTGGCTCCGGTAGGACCGTCCGACGGTCAAGTTAGCTCTGGCCAACAGAAATAGAGTGCTCAGTGTGGAGTTCGACAGAGTTTCAAAAAGAAGAAGAAAGCTTAGAAAAAACGTATCTGAAAGGTCTTTTTTATAGACGAAGCTTGTTGTAACTACCTTGATTAATGACTGTCGTAACCATCCTAATAAATGCTGATCGTGATTGACTTGATAAATGTCGATCGTATGGTCTTGATAAATGACAACCATAATTATCATGATAATTATAACCATTCAGTAGTGAGATCGTCTGTAGGAATCCATCTTAAGAAACAGTCTGTAAGGGGTTCGGCTTCCATAAAAGCCCGACTGGATGAGGAGTTCGGAAGGAGTTTGGCTTCCATAGAAGCCCGGTTGCTGGAGGAGTCCGGAAGGAGTTCGGCTTCCATAGAAATCCAGCTGCTGGAGGAGTCCAGAAGGAGTTCGGCTTCCGTAGAAGCTCGGTTGTTGGAGAAGTCTGGAAGGAGTTCGGCTTCCGTAGAAGCTCGGCTGCTATAGGAGTCCGGGAGGGCTTCTATAGAAGCTCGGTTACTGGAGGAGTTCAGATGGAGTTCGACTTCCGTAGAAGCTCGATTGCTGGAGGAGTCCGGATGGAGTTCGACTTCCGTAGAAGCTCGATTGCTAGAGGAGTTTGGAAGAAGTTCGGCTGCTGAAAAATTTGACCGGCTGAAGAGATTCGGCTGGGACTCGGCCGCTGAGAAGTTCGGCTAGATTTGTCCACTGGGTAGCTCAGCCACTGAATGAATCCGGCTGCTAGGAAGAGAATTTTTTATTGAAGCTCTTCTATGATTACTAATTGCATTAGGCTAAGCTTCAAACTAAAATTCGGCAGGAGCAAAATTTATCCCCAACAGATCCAATCAAGTTTGCTATGGGTCAAGAAAACTCAAAATTTTGTTTTGATGACAAACATATGTGTGATACACAGCATTCATTGGAACTTAGAAAAACAAGAAATATTCAATCCAGAAAAATTGAATTTAAAACTATGAAAAAGGGCACAAAAACTTGATCGAATGCAAAAACATGCGCCATTGCACGAGTTCTATCAATAGCATAATGCTTCATTATTTTTATCAATTAGCTGGAATAAGGATTCCCATCATTTTTATCAATAGTATAATACTTCATTATTTTCAAATAATGCAAATATGACCACATTTTTAGCTCATGCCTACCTATCTTGCTTTTTCGTTTCCTACAGAAAGGTTATTGAATCCTCTTCGTCCAGGGTAAGAAGCTAATTATTTGATGTACTGGAAGTTGACGCAGAACTTCTCTGGCAATCATTGGGAATAAAATTTAGTCAAACGGCTTTGGAGGATGTGATCTTAATATATCAAATTAGCATGCAATTGGGACTCAGAGTTTCCTTTTTCTCTTTTTTTGCACAGGCAATTTCTTGGGAAATATGACATAACAATGTATTACTTTGTAGAGGGAGCACACTTTGAACAAGAGTAGAAGGTGTAGCATCTACGCACTTAGAAGAAGAAGATTTTACTGAAAAGATAGTTCTTGGAAATATGAGTAGAATTATTGCAAAATAGATGATGAGGATGGTTATTACAACTGAAGAAGAAAAATGTAGACTCTAACAAGATAAACCAGCAGAAGAAGACTACAAAGTGAAAAACCCACCTTGCTTCCTGAAAACTAGAAATTAGTAGCATAAAAGAGAATCAGATAGAGGAAATACTGACTACATGACTCGTTCGAGTTGTCTGTAGTATATTAGCTCAAGAAAAAAATTGTGATATAAATTAATTAACAAGAGACTGCCTCAAAATATTTTCTTTCTTGAAATAATCAAGACCGTCAAGAAAATTTTTATGTGGTTATTCATACAAATCTTCCATATCATAAAAGAAAAGGCTTTCCATGATTTCTCGTTGCATTGGATGGCCTTGGGTATCTAAAATACTCCCTTCTCCCAAACAAATATGTGCTTCACAGGTGCTTGATTGCAGATTAGGTAGTTTAAATCAAGTTATACTTTGATCTGATAAATATCAAAAGATATATGCAGATTTTCTTCCAGCATACTCGGGAGGATTTTTTATTTTTGCCTGATAACTTGGTTATGATAATTGGAAAATGTTGATCGTATTTATTCTTTTGGTTCTTCAGTAAGTTAGATCAGCAACACTTCTCTGTTAAATCTAGAATGAACTCAAGAGGGTTAGAGAGGTCTTTCTTGTGAATCCAGATTTAAATGCCCTTATAGTGTCAAATTTTGCTAATGCTTGGAGTTTTCTGTCTGATAAAACTAACATTCTTTTTTATTCTTTCTAGAAAGTAAATCGACTAACATTGAAACAAGGTGCGAGAAAGCCTTATTCCAGATTAGGGTGAATTGCATTAAGATAAGTATTTATTTCAGAATCTCTATAACGTAATTGTCTGTCAGGGAGTGCAACACTTCATGTCATGAGTATAAAAGCAATAACAACAACATAACATACTATCTGCACAATGGAAATGCTGCATGAATTGGAAGGAAAAGATTAAAAGTAGAGCCCCCACCATCTGATGGGAAAAGATTAAAAGGAGATACCTTACCAACCGATGGACATGTAGCACCAACAGATGGCCATGATGTGGACACTGCACTTCTTTTCCTTGAATAAAATGAATCCACTAAAATTTGAGATTGAGAAATTGGATTTGAGATAGACAAACAAAAATACAATTAGGTTGCCCTCCTACGATCCAGATAACTTTCTTTCTTTAAAGTATTCTTTTTGCCTTCTACAGTCAGCTTCCATTGCTGCGAAACTTCGTCTGTGATTCCCATTTCAGCATGTTTTAGAGAAGGGTTTGAATGCATTAATCTTATATATGACTTTGGCTGAACCACTTCACCTTTTGCTGTCATATTCCAACTTCATGTCAGGTTTGTCATTTAATCACGTTTGAGAACAAAGACTTGATTGGTGAACGTCAGTTTCTAATGGAGAAGTGGTTTTCTTTTATGTTGGTTTCATTCCTTGCCATTGGTTAAACAAAATCACTAACAAATAACAAGAAAAAGAGAGGCAGAAAGTGTTTATTATGAATGAGTGAGAAGGCTCTGCAGGCACGACATCTCTTTAACCTACCTTTATTAGAGTCAAGGCAGGTGATACGTACCATCGATCTCATTTCATCTATATAAATATTTGGGATTAGACTTTTTGTTTATGTATTCATCTATCTAGCAAATGTTAATGATGGCTTCCATCATGAAGAATAATTTATAATCCCAAGGATTCATAGGGCTGATGATAACCACCACGGGCCACATTATTGTTTGTCCTGCTGTTTAGATAAATACTATGTTTCACCAATCATCACATGAACTCCTGCACAAAGTAGCACATCTATGATTCAAGAAAGATGGGATATATAAATCTTTTGACAAGCCCACGCAAATAAAATAAAAAAAACAGAGAACGTCGCTATGCGCTACCAGGGAATCCATTACTTCAACACATAAATACGCGTAGATCCATAGGCTTTCATCTTATTTTCTCCACCCAAGCTGATAAGGACCCGTTTGTTTTCCTGTAGACCCTAATGTCAACATAAATTTATTTCTCTATTAAAGAGCAGATGGACATGGACAATAATGGACAAGGATAGCTCATGACAACCTTAGCATTTTTACACAACTAAATATTTTATATGTATTGGTGCAGAATCTGGGGAAGAAGAGGTCATCACCGATGACTTGCAAAAGAAAGTCCTATCCGAAGTTGGTAGTGATGACTCCAATAGAACCCTCCGACGATCAAGTCAGCTTTTCTGACCAATAAAAATGAAGTACTTAGACAAGAATTCAGCAAAATTTTTGGAAGAAGAAGAGGGCTTAGAGAAAACGTATTTCGAGGGTCCCTTTTTATAGATGGAGCCTATAATAGACTGACAACCATAACTGTCCGGTAGTGAACCGCTCGGGGCCACGTAAAATTTATTACGAAGAGAGGTGTTTCCCGTAGCAGACTAATAATGATAGTCGTAACCATCCGATAGTAGGGTCGCCTATAGCAGACTGATAATGATAGTCGTAACCATCCGATAGTGGGATCGCCTGTTCATGAAGATTTAATTATCGAAGTAATCCACTGGAGGAATCCAGATGGAGTTCGACTGATGGAGAAGTCTAGAAGAAGTTCGACTGGTGGAGAAGTTTGGCTGAAGAAGAAGTCCGGAAGGAGTTCAGATCCTAGAGAAATTCGACTGAAAGAGAAGTCCGAAAGGAGTTCGACTCCTGGAGGAATCCGACCAAAGAAGAAGTCCGGAAGGAGTTTGGCTCCTAGAAAAATCCAACTGTAAGAGAAGGTTGAAAGGAGTTTGACCGCTGGAAGAATTTCTGATCGAAGTTCTTCCATGATTATCAGTTACATTAGGCTAAGCATCAGACTGGACTTCGGCGGGAGCGGGATTTATCCTCAACAATAGTCTCCCTACTCTTGAGTTCGAAATTCGAAAGAAAGTAATACAAAAAAGATGACTGCCGAAGTTCTTTTCCAGGCTCTGCATCCGTTGAGATTGAAGCTCGGAGAAGATCTTAACTTTTATTGAAATTGAAGCTCGGGGGAGATCTTATCTCTAGTCGAGGTTGAAGAAAATCTTATCTCCTATTGAAGAATTGGAGCTCATGAGAGATCTTATCTCCAACTGAGGTTGAAGGAGATCTTATCTTCTATTAAGATTGGAGCTCGGAGGAGATCTTATCTCTAATTGAGGTCGAAGGAGATCTTATCTTCTGAAGCTCGAGAGAGATCTTATCTCCAATTGAGGTCAAATAAGATCTTATCTCCTATTGAAGTTGAAGCTTGGGAAAGATTTTATCTCCAGTCGAGGTTGAAGAAGATCTTATCTTCTGTTGAAGGGTTAGAGCTCGAAAGAGATCTTATCTCCAGTCGAGATTGAAGGAGATCTTATCTCCTATTGAAGTTAAAGGCTCAGAGGAGATCTTATCCTAGCCGAGGTTGAAGGAGATCTTATCTCTGTTGAAGTTGAAGCTCGAGAGAGATCTTATCTCCAGCCGAGTTGAAGGAGATCTTATCTCCTGTTGAAAGGTTGGAGCTTGGGAGAGATCTTATCTCCAGTCGAGGTTGAAGGAGATCTTATCTCTTGTTGAAGGTTGGAGCTCGGGGGAGATCTTATCTCCAGCCGAGGTTGAAGGAGATCTTATCTTTTAAAGCTCGAAGGAGATTTTATCTTCAGTCGTGGTCAAAGGAAGATCTTATCTCCTATTGAAATTTAAACTCGAGGAAGATCTTATCTTCAGTCGAGGTTGAAAGAGATCTTATCTCCTGTTGAAGGGTTGAAGCTTGGTGGAGATCTTATCTCCAGCCGAGGTTGAAAGAGATCTTATCTCCTATTGAAGTTAAAGCTCGGAGGAGATCTTATCTTCTATTGAAGTTGAAACTTGGAAGAGATCTTATCTTCAACCGAGGTTGAAGAAGATCTTATCTCCTGTTGAAGGATTGAAGCTCTGGGAAGATCTTATCTCCAACCGAGGTTGAAGGAGATCTTATCTCCTGTTGAAGTGTTGGAGCTCAGGGGAGAATTTTGGTCTTGTGTTCGAATTTTGAAGGAAGAAAGTAAAAAAGCTGCGATCGAAGTCCGATCATGGGTTTCCGTACTTGTTGCTGGTTGCGAACGTCGAGTTCGTTGTGGATGCCGAGCCTATTATGGACGTTGAACTAGGGTCTCTCTTGCAAACCAGGATAAGATTCTGCCTTTCGCATTTGACGTAGTCAGGTTGTCATAGAAAAATACGTGTAGGAATTCTCCACTGAGCTTTCTCTTTCTCCACATCTTTGGTCTACGAGGTTTCGACTTTTGCTCATGTTAGAATGAGGCTTTTCTTCTGTTCTTAACATGACTTACGGAGGTGCGTTAGGATCATCGGAAGGGCCTCTCCCTCCATCTTGTCTTATATCGACGTGGTCTTCAACTTTGCTCACGTTAGGATGAGGTTCTCCTCCTGTTCCTAACGGATTATAGGAGCATATTAGAGTCATTGTCAGGGCCTCTTCTCTCCTCTTATCTTAAATAATCGGAGGTCTTCGACTTGCTCATGTTAGGATGAGGTTCGCCTCCTATTTCTAACATGACTATTTTTTATTGCTTCTTTCCTGTCGTCACATAGTTTTTGCACCAAAAAACAACAATGTTGAAATGGAGGAGTTTTATTGAAGAAAAATTACTGACAGTACATTCTCAAACTTTTTGAATTTCAAAATCATGAAAGTGTTGTTCCTCCGAGCTCCTTCAGGCAATAAGTTCCGGACCGGACGATATTCTCTATTTCATACGGGCCTTTCTACTTTGGGGCAAGCTTCTCCTGACTTCGAAGCTGAGAGATGGCAGCTCGCCGAAGTACTAAGTCTCTCAGAGATAGTGTTGATGATGTCGAGAGGCAGTCGATCTTCTTGTTGTTCCTCTCTCATTGGTGGTTCTGACTGTGGTAGTGCCCTTGGCTGATCTTCTCTTGCTTCAGGTCAGTGTTTGAGGAATCGACCCAGTTGTCCTCTCCTGATGAGCTCATCAATCTCATCTTGGAGCTGAATGCATTCTTCAGTATCATGGTCATGATCATGATGATACAAATAGTACTTACTTCGATTGCGCTTATTTGGGGAAGATCGTAATTCTTCTGATCTTGGTAGCTGATTCTTAATTTTCATCAAAACTTGAGTTTTAGGAGCATTAAGGGGGACATAGTTATGGAATCTTCTGAGGAGAGAACTTCGTGCCCTTCTGTCGGAGCTTCTTTTATGATGAGCTTGAGGAGGAGTTCAGGCTCACTTGTGCTCGGAGGGTGTTCGTGAGCACGGTCGAACTTCATTCGACCCTCCATCAGCTATGAATTTATTAGACTTGCCCACCCACCGCTCTCCTGCAGCTTTCTCATCCTTCAACCTGAAGGCTTTTTCTGCTTGGACATATCCTTCAGCTCGAGCTAGCAGATCAGCAAAGTCCATAGGGTACTTCTTCTCTAGGAAGAATAACAAATCATTCTTCTGAAGGCCGCCCTTGAGTGCGGCCATTACAACAGACTGGTCCAGATTTCGAACCGCCAATGCAGCAGTATTAAACCGGATGACATATGCCCGGATAGATTCTTCCTTCCTCTGCTTGATATTCATCAAAAAATCCGAACCTCGGTAGGGACGTCGGTTGCTAACAAAATGAGTTACAAACTGATGGCTCATCTAGTCAAAAAAGAAGATCGTACTCAGCTTCAATACCGAGTACCAGTTTCTTACTGCTCCCTTTAAGGTAGTTGAAAAAGCTCGGCATAAGATGGCTTCTGGTGTGCCATGGAGCAGCATTATGGTTCGGAAGGCCTCCAAGTAATCGATCGGATTAGAGGTTCCATCGTAGTTTTTAAATTGGAAAAGCTTGAAGTTTGGCAGAATAGACTCTTGCATAATTCGAAGAGAGAAAGGAGGATCGGTGCAGACGTCGTCATGGTGAGTCGGAGCGATGTGGTAGAGTTTCTCAATCCGTCGGTCCCTTTTGGCTGTAAATGGGAAAGGTCTCTTTCAGAAAAGAATCATGATCCGAACGAGGATTCTCTGCTCTCTATTTTTTTTTCCTAGGAGTGATGGGTATGCTAACCCAAGTGCTCCTCTCTTGGATCAATTCTTTACATCCCGATGGTGGGTTTCCTGATGGAATCACCACCGAAGGTTACTGCATGGCTTGCACCATTTTGGTGAGGCCCTAAACCTACTGTATCGATAGGTTAAACTACTCCGGATCTACCATGACCGTCGGTGGAAGAAGAGGTTGAAGCATCGACGATGGAGCAGGAACGGATGGATCTGGCTCAGATCTAGAGGTAGAAGTGGTAGATCTCTAGGTAATTGCCTTCTTTAGAGGCATTTCTTGGGATTGCGGGAGAGGATGGAGATGAACCTTGAAGAAGAAGATCCATAGGGTCGACTGAGCACTTCTTTAAGAATAAGGATACATGAGGAACAAAGGGTCCTTCCTCTAGCGCCAATCCTATTGGTGCAAAATCTGGTTGACGTCGGATCGAGCTGGAGTTGGAAAAGAAGAGGTCACTGCCGCTGACCTGCAAAAGAAAATCCTATCTAGAGTCGGTGGTGGTATCCTATTGGTGCAGAATCTGGTTGATGCCAGATCGAGCTAGAGTTGGAAAAGAAGAGGTCACCGTCGGTGATCTACAAATGAAAGTTCTATCCGGAGTCAGTGGTGGTGGCTCCGGTAGGATCCTCCGATGATCAAGTCAGCTTTTCTGACCAACAAAAATGGAGTGCTCAGGCAAGAATTCAGCAGAATTTTCAAAAGAAGAAGAGATCTTAGAAAAAATGTATCTGAAGGATCCCTTTTTATAAATGGTGCATGTAACAGACTGACAGCTATAACCATTCGATAATGGACCACTCGGAACTACGTAGAATTTATTACGGAGAGAGATGTTGCTCGTAGCAGACTGATAATGATAGCCATAACTATCCGATAGTGGGATCGCCTGTAGTAGATTGGTAATGACAGTTGTAACCATCCGATAGTAGGGTTGCCTGTTCGTGGATATTTAATAGTCAAAGTTCGGAGGAAGCAAGCATTGGTTAGTGAAGAGCTAAGACATATGTCAATTCTAGAGGAGTTTGGACTCCTAAAGGAAATACGGTTAGAGAGGATCATTCGGGAGGAATGCTAATTGAAATCTAGAAGTAATCCACTGGAGGAATCTGAATGAAGTTCGACTGATAGAGAAGTCCAGAAAGAGTCCGATTGGTAGAAAAGTTCGGCTGAAGGAGAAGTTTGGAAGGAGTTTGGCTCTTGGAGGAATCCGATTAAAGGAGAAATTCGGAAGAAATTCGGCTCCTAGAGAAATTCAACTGTAGAAGAAGGTCGGAAGGAGTTCGACCATTGGAAGAATTTTCGATCGAAGCTCTTCCATGATTATCAGTTATATTAGGCTAAGCATCAGACTGGACTTCGGTAGGAGCAGAATTTATTTCCAATAATATGTAATATGAGCAACATCCATTTGGAAGGATATTCCAAATACAAGAATTACAACCATGCAAAAGAGCAAAGTTTATTACAAACCAAATGAGAGGAACATGATGCTGGTGATTTGGTTGGTTGGACTGAAGATGGTAGATTAATTTTCTATGATATGCATAAACATCATGGAAAAGAAAAATTTTTTTCTTTTGTTTCTTTTGATGAAAAGGGAGGTTAAAAGAAGCCACCCGGCTTTTATTAGTTAAAGATAAAATAATTTGCAACTTAGAAGAGAGAACAAGATCAGTTATAAAAAGGATAGGGAAGAAGGTAGCAAATTCTAAGATTAAAAATCAAACCGTAGGAAGAGAATTAGGAATATCCTCGATTTTGCTTCATATCCTCCCGGAGAAAGCAACATTTCTTTAAGTTCATCATGCATGAAAATTTGTGCTATGAACTAAGGAAGCATCGTTCTTTCCTCTGTCTTCCCACCTTCACATGGAAGGATGAAAATTTTTCTTGTATAAATCGAAATGATGGAATATAATCCTGAAATAAAATAAACTGCGAGACAATTCAAGATGTAAAGACATGTTTAGTAGGAGAGATTTGAATTGATGTCATATTGGTCAACAAAAGGAAGAATGATAGATCCATGATGCCAAGTTCAATGGCATCATCCAGACACTTGGAAAGTTGAAACATCCTCAATTTTGTGGGAATTATCAACTCAATTGCATGATAATGCATGAATCTATGGCATTATTAACTTTTGTAACCCTTGGTTTGGCAATCGAAAATAGGTCAATCTATCGAGATAAAGCAAGATTCTTTTACAAAAATTATTCTAATTATGAGCTATTATTAATTAATTATTTTATTTTATTTTATTAAAAATAGATTGATTATATAATTTAGATTGATAGACATACATGTAAGTTCAATATTATTTATGATTTTTTTATTTTGAATTAGATATATTTTATTTTAAATTGGTATGATTAGGATGGCATAATATAAACTTTAATCCAATATGAGCCAATGGAGCTAGGTGCATCTTATTTTTGGTTGGTATAGTTAGAGTGGCATAGTATAGATTTTGATCCAATACAAACAATGAATGAATCTATTAAAATTTTATTTTATTTAATTAATTTTTTTTTATTTTTTATAAATATTATGAAACTAATACTCGGACTTGTTTCATTAAATAATCGTCAGCTGAAAAAAAATTGATAGGAAAGAATTTAATTTTGATATTCGCCGGAAAATCGATTGCTGTCGTTTTTCGTAAGTCAAGTACATATTTATTTTTGTATCCTAATTTTTTTTCCACAAATTCATAAGAATCTTCGTATTAGTCCAATATCGTAGAAGATTAGAATAAAAAAAATTATTAAAGAAGGCAAAAAAAAAAAAAAATCTGACCAATTAAAAAAAAAGTAATTTTGGGACGGATCCCGCCGCTCTTCTCTTCCTTCTTCTCGCCGGTATGGCGGGACCGAGCCGGCGGCCACAGAGACCAGTCGGCGGAATAGCCCACCCAGATCTTCGGATCTAAGGATCCGAACGAAATAAATAAAAAAAAAAAAGAAAAAAAAAGAAGAAGAAAGCTCGACGGTTCCCGCCACCTCACGCATCCCTCTCTTGCGGTGGCCACTATGGCCGTCCTGGCAGGCAGCGGCGATCCCGATGGGAGGAGCCACCGGGCCGACGTCTCTTGGTTTCATGGGATTTCAAAAGAAACCAAAAAAAAAAAAAAAAAAAAAGGTTTGCGGCCGCCGGATCCTTCGCACTGTGCCCTCCTCCATGGGCGAAGATGGTGGCCGGCTGCCGACAAGAGGTGGCCGGATTTGAGGCGGAGAAGAGGCGCCAGTGAGCCCTCCTCTCCGCCGCCCGAAAAATTAAAACAAAAAAAAAAAAAAAGCGCCGGACCACCGCTCGTTGCTCCCTGGTCACCGACGATGGTCAGTGGATCGTGGCTCGGCGGCCGACCATGATGGCTGGACTTCGGATGGCGGACGCCGGCCGGTTTTGGGGGCGGAAGTGGCGCCGGCTAGGCGCTCTTTCCTACCGCTTAATCGGGAGAAGAAGACCCTTAACGGGTTTTCGGGTTTGGATTTTGGGTTTCGACCCGAAGTCCAAACCCATTAGCATAATGGCCTTTTTGCATTTTAGTACCTGCAAATATAAAAATTAGATTTTAGTCCAAGAAAAATTACAGTTTAATTCCTATAATTATAAAAATTTAATTTTGATCTAATAAATTATGTTTTAGTCTCTTTATTGTAATTTATTATATAAAATCTCTATTTTACGGTTAAGCCCCTATTATAGATTATTATTTTATAATAGTCCTTCAAAATTTCAGTTTGCTTCATGAAAAATTTATTTCTAAAAAATACTCTTTAGAAAAATTTATATTTGATATTATTTTTAGCATAATATATATTTTTGAACTGTATGAATACGTTGTTGTAACTTTAGAATGCGATATTATATTGTATTATGATTAGTATGATGCATGTTGTTAAGTATTCCATACTGAACTTGATCATTTTGGATATTTAATTTTCTGTATGGATAATTTTATGGATTAGCATGAATATTTATCACCAAAATGATTTATTTATGTTAGTTCATAAAATTTTTCATTATTAGAGGGATATTTTCTAGTTGTGACATACAATCACCTGCCCAAAGGGGGTTATTAAATGTTTTAATTAGAAATTATGTGGACCAAAATGTTGCAAGGGTACTCCGACTTTCAGAGTCTATCTATCCAAAAAAAATAGGCTTCTGAATGCTAGGACATTTTCTTTTGTGACCTCGTGTGAAGAGCTTTTATGCATATTGCATGTTCTGCCCACAGAAGAATATGTGATATAATATTTGGGCTCTTATTTTTTTGTTTATGTCACTATATGACTGTATTGTTTGTGTATATGGTCATTATCTAATATTTTGTATTCCTATTATTTATTTGTATAATTTTATTTAGTGTTAATAATAATAATGTCATTGTTAAAGTCTTGATCGGGTTAAATTATAAAAAATAAAAACAAGACTTGAAACTTACTCTAGAGATTACTGATATTGATCTGACATTACGTGAGAATAAATCTAATGATCTTAATGACCAGAGTATACTAGAATAAAAAGATTATTTTGCTAGATAGAAAAAGTCTAATAGGCTTAGCTTAATTGCTATTAAGAGATTAGTTTCTGAACATCTTCTGAATGGTCTATCAGAGATTAATAATGCTAAGAAACTGTTTGATGCTATAGGAAGAGATATCTTATATCTAAAAATGCTGAATCTGGATGTCTGATGAAAGAATTGATGACCATGAGATATGATAATATTGGAGGTGTTAGAAAATATATTTTGAAAATGATTCATCTCCAAATCAAACTTAAGAATCTAAAAATTGATCTACCCGATTCTTTTCTAGTATTTCATGCTTTAAATTTCTTACTTGTTGAATTCTCCCAGATCAAAAATGTTTATAATACTCTAAATAAAATCTGAAGTATTAATAAGTTGATCACTAAATGTGTTGCTAAGGAAGAGAAGCTAAAGAAAGAAAAGAGTGAGATTGCCCTTCTTTCCTTCCAACCAAAATCCCATTATGGCAAAGATTTTATGAAGAAGAAAAAATATAAACCTACTACTCCTAAACAATCTTAGGATGCTAAAGGATATGGTAACAATTCTGATCAAAATCATTTTGCAGGAGATCCTAAAGCTGCCATTAAAAAAGATATCAAATATTTTCATTATAAGAAGAAAAGCCATGTAAGAAGTCAATGCTACAAGTTCAAGTCTTTATTAGAAAAGAAATAAAAATAAGAAGGTAAGCCTCTAACTCTTGTTTGTTATGAGTCAAATATGGTTGATGTCCTTGTTGATTTCTGGTGGATTGATAGCGGTGCCATAACTCATGTTGTTATTTTTTTACATGGATTAATAAATAAGAGAAAACCAAGTCTGAAAGAGACCAAGCTAAAAGTAGAAAATGATCTTAAAGTTGAAGTAAAATACATAGGACTTGTCAAATTATCTTTAGAGTCTGGTTTTAAATTTTTTTTAGAAAACATCTTTTATGTACCTTCTTTTAGAAAGAATTTGATTTCTGTTTTCTGTTTTTGGATAAGATTGATTTTGATTTTCATGATGAAAAAGTTAATTTAATATTTAATTCTCAAATTATTGGTTATGGCATTTTGAGTAATGGATTATATAAATTGTGTCTATCTGATGATAATCTTTATGCTTCTTTGAATGTTGAGAATGTGATTGCAAAATATTCTAGAATCAAAGAAAGATCCTCTATATTGTAGTACAAGCACTTAGGACACAAATCTAAAAAAAGAATTGATAGATTGATTGATTGATTGAGGATGATATCTTATCTACCTTAGATTTTGAAAACATGGAGACTTGCATTGACTGTATTATGGATAAATTAACTAAGACTAAAAAGAAAGGAACAACTCGTAGTTCAGGTCTTCTAGAAATAATTCACACTGATATTAGTGAATTTTATTCTTTTATAATCTATGGCAATAAATACTATATCATATTTATTGATAATTTTTTTCGATATGGTTATCTTTATTTGATTAAAAAAAAAATTGATGCTCTTGAAAAATTTAAAATCTTTGAAATAGAAGTTGAAAAATAATTGGAAAAGGTCATCAAGATTATGAGATCTGATTGTGGGGTGAGTGTTATAGCAAACATGATGTAGCAGGGCAATATATGGGTTCGTTTGCCAAATACTTACAAGATTATGGGATTGTAGCCCAATATACTATGCCTGATAGTCATGAGCAGAATGGTATGGCCGAAAGGCATAATCGCATTCTTAAAGATATGATGAGGAGCATGATGAGTAGGTCAAATTTGCCAGAATATCTATGGAGTGAGGCTATTAAAACCATCTTATATATTCTTAATAGGGTTCCTAGTAAATATGTACCCAAAATATCTTTTAAAATTTGGACAGGTAGAAAACTTAGTCTGAACTATTTTTGGGTTTGGGGTTGTCCTGCAGAAATGAAAATATATAACCCTATAAAAAAAAGACTGATCCCAGAACTAATCATTGCTACTTCATTGGATATTCAGAATATGGTAAAGGATACTAATTCTATAGTCCTAGAAGAAGTAACAGAATTATAAAGTTATAGACTACAAAATTTTTAGAACTTGATGTGACTGATATGGAATCTTTTTGAGCTATTGATGTTGATAATAGTCAAATTGAGACTGTCCCTATTCTTGTGACTGCATCATATAAAAATATAGTTTCTACACCTGTTGAGAGAATGGAGGTTTAAGTTTCTGATCCTTTTGCTCCTATTATGAATCCTCAATCTATGTAGCCAGTTGATGAGGTGACACTAAGAAGATTTGTCCAATAGAGGAGGCTTGTCATTCTTGATGATTTCTATGTCTATCTTGGAAAAAATGATTATAATATTGGATATGTGGTTGATCCAGTGACATATTATGATGCTGTGACTAGTCCTCAATCTGATTTATAAATAAATACTATGAAGGAAGAGTTGCAGTCTATGACTAATAATAAAGTATGAAAACTTGTTGAGCCTATTGAGCATTGTAATTCATTGGATGTAAGTGGGTATATAAGACTAAAAGAAATTCTAAAGGAAGGATTGAGCATTTCAAGGCTAGATTGATGGCTAAAAGGTTTACTCATAGAGAAGAAATTGATTACATTGAAACTTTCTCTTTAGTATCCACAAAAAACTCCTTCAGAATTATCATATTTTTAGTGGCTCATTATAACTTGGAGCTTCATCAGATAGACATTAAAATTATTTTTCTGAATAGTAATCTCAGTGAAGAAGTATATATGAAACTGTAGGATTTGGTGTATAGGGCGGAAGCATGGATTTTCAAGCAAATATTATGAAATCATAAAATCAAATCCAAATCCAATCCTAGGACCACTTTATTAAAATTAAATCATATAATATGCATTTATAACATAAATTAGGATATTGGAACATACCTCTAATTGCTAAATCTTAACTTGACTCTGATCGCTAGCAGTAGTCAGTTAGGGGTTCCACCAGGTATCCACATGTTCATCCCCCAATGTTGATTCACACAAAAACTTGATTAAGACTCTAGCACCTCTGAATATTTTTTTATTAAAGTTCTTATAATAAGAATTTTAATTTATTTGGGTAGAACCTTCTTTAGCCTTTGCTGTCATCCTCCTGGCCTACTCTTTCCTAACTTTCTACTCTCTTTGTCTTTCTTTACTCTCTTCCTAAGTCCTTATCCTAAAATAGACTTCTTGTCCTTCATTAGGACTTTGTCTTAATAAGAGAAGGAAGAAAGAAATTGGATAATTAGGGAGAGTATATAAGAAAGAAGGAAGAGTTTCTAATGCATTAGACTCTTGGAGCATACCCCTATTTATAATTCACGTAGGGGTGTCTTGATGAACATCTCATGCCCATTCAGTATCTCACACCCCCTTCTAATTTTCAAGCCACATGAAATTATGCAGAGTTATCCCGAAAAGATGCCTTAAAGTAGAAGGACTCTTCGGACTAATTCTATGTAGTTTTCACAAAGAGTCGCAAAACTTCACATAGGTGGTGCCATTAATCAAGGGATGAGATCAGACATAGAGGCCATTCAATGGCCTTTAATTGATGCGCCAAACACCAAGAGGGCATGGAGATAAGGCATGGAAAACTCAAAGGCCAAAGGGCCTTTGACTTGGTCCAAGGGGCGCTTATATGGGGGAAACGGCTAGGACTCCTCTGTTATCCAAATTCCAGATGTTCTATGAAAAAAATTCACCTACAAAAGGACTCTTCTACGCTCCTGAGATCTAACATTACATAACTAAAATTATGTAGAAAATAGAGGATGGCGCCAACATATCTTGCGCTAAGAGTTCTTAGCGCATGAACTACTTTCTACATGCCAAGAGAGAGAGTCTCTGGCATGTGAGACTCAGATATGTAGCACCCAATAGCAAGCCCAATAAGCTTAGGTTTCTCCCAATTCAAGATCAAATCTGATTTGGCTCAAATTGGATCTTAATTAGCCCAAATCGGAATCCGATTCGAATCGGATGCTAGGATTTGCAACATGTGCTAGCATGTTCAACCTGCAAACTTGATATAATCCAATTAGATCCTTAATCAATTTTCTTTATATGTGATCCATTGGATTCCACATCTAGCTAGTAGTGGATTCGGATGTGATTTGATTTAATTTGGTTAGAACTCAACCAAATCGATTTAGATCAAATCTAGCTAACCCGATTTAATCAATTAGAATACTTTCTAATTAATAATTAAATTAAACTCTTTAATTTGATCGAACTAACAAAACAAGATTGATGTCAAGCAATGTATCATGTCTATCCAAAAGATATAAAATTTTGATAAAAATATCAAAAATACTCTTCAGTAGAAATACTACAAGAAAATAGTGATTTGCGACTAATTTTTTTGGTTGAAATTTGCAATCAATTTTACGACCAAAATTTTTGTGATTGATTTTATGATAAAAAATTTGAATATAAAAATAAATTTATAAAATATTAATTTTATAAAATTTTATAATTGATTTTTTGATTGAATTTTTGATTGTAAATTTTTTGATAAAAAAAATTGATTGAAAAAACTTAAATTTATTTTTTTAAAATTTAAAATAATTTTAAAAAAATTTTAACCAATTTGTTAGTCAAAAAATTAATTTTTTTTATCAAATTTTTGGTTGCAATTTTTTTGAACAAAAAATTGATAAAAAAATCTCAAAATTATTTTTTTAAAATTTAAAATAATTTAAAAAAAAATTTGATTGATTTTTTGATCAAAAAATTAAATTTTTTTGATTAAATTTTTAGTCACAAATTTTTCAACCAAAAAATTAATCAAAAAAATCCTAAAATTAGTTTCTTAAAATTTAAAATAATTTAAAAAAATTTTTGATTGATTTTTTGATTAAAAAATTAATTTTTTTTATTAAATTTTTTATCATAAATTTTTTGATCAAAAAATTTTAAAATTATTTTTTTAAATTTAAAATAATTTAAAAAAAATTTTGATTGATTTTTCGATCAAAAAATTAATTTTTTCCAACCAAATTTTTGGTTATAAATGTATTTTGCAATCAAATATAATTTTTTTTAAATAATATAATTTTAAAATTTAAAGCATATCTTAACTATTTATTATCTAAATAATTATCATTAGTATATTATCATAAAAGATCGACTCGATCTAATAGTCCTAGCTATGTCGATTAATAAAATTTGATTTTGATGGTCATGAATGATCATATAATGATATCCGATTGAAGTAAAATTTTGATAGTATACTATAAATATCACCGAAATCATCATTGCAAGTTTTCAAATCTATCGATGGTCTCTTACTATCAGATCATCATACAGTCGTTCATGACCATCGAAATTAAATTTTATTGATCGATATAGCTAGAGCTATCAGATCGAACCAATCTTTTGTAACGATATTCTACCAATAATTATTTAGATAATGAACGGTGAAGATAGACTTTAAATTCTAAAATTATATCATATTCAAAAAAATAGAAAAAAATTATATTTGATTGTAAAATACATTTATGATCAAAAAATTAATAAAAAAATTAATTTTTTTATCAAAAAATTGGTTAAAATATTTTAAAATTATTTTAAATTAAAAAAAAATAATTTTGGAATTTTTTGATCGATTTTTTGATCAAAAAATTTGCGATAAAAAATTTGGTTGGAAAATTTTAATTTTTTCGATCGAAAAATTGATCAAAATTTTTTTAAATTATTTTAAATTTAAAACAATAATTTTAAGATTTTTTGATTGATTTTTCAATCATAAAATTTTTTTAATTTGTTACAACCAAAAAATCGATCGTAAATTTAAATTTTAAAAAATTTAATTGGCACCTTTTTTAGTTATTTATCTAGTTAATTTTAAAAAAAATAAAAAAAAATTTATAAGCCTGATACCCTACCCGCAGCCCTATCCCAGCTGCCCCCGATCCCCATCTTCCCCTTCCCGATGATCAACCGCGATGGGCCTCCCTCCCCTCCTCGAAGATCGTCCATAATGGCCTTCCCTCACCGACCCATCACGACGGCCTCCCCTCGCCGTCCCACCATGATGACCCCCCTCCGCATCTCGGCTTGCGATTCCTCACCTCCCCTTTGGCCTACCCTCGTCGGCCCACCCACGATGGCCCTCCTTCCCCTTCTCCTTTCCGCCACCTACCTTCGATCTCCACCGTCGGGGGAACAGGGGCGGCGCGGGCAGTCGGAGGACTGGGGTGCGGTGTCGAAGGAATGGAGCAGCGGCCTAGGCGGGTGTGTTGCCGAAAGCATGGAGCAGCGACCATGGGGTGGTGTGGGTGGCCATGGGCAGCGCGGATGGTGAAGGTGGCTGGGGCAGGGCGGGCGATCGGGGGCGATGCGGGTGGCAATGAGGCAGCATGGGTGGTGCGGGTGGCCAGGGGCAGGGCGGTGGCCGAAGAGCAGTGCAGGTGGCCATGGGCAGCACAGACGATGCGGGGGACCGGGGGCAGCATGGGCATGCAAGCAGTCGGGGGGCAGCACGGGCGATGTGGGCAGTTGGGGGGCGATGCAGGCAGTGCATGTGGTCGGGGGGCAAGGCGGGCGATCGGGGGTGGTGCGGCTGAACCGAGGGCAGCATCGATGGTCGATGGGTGGCCAGGGGGCAGTGCGGGGGGTATGGTTTGGGGGACCGGAGGGCGACGGTCCTGGCGATTGAGGGCGGCGAGGAAGGATTCTACTGAAGGCGTGTGGGAGGAGGATAAAAAAAATATTAAAAAATTATTTAAAATTATTTATAATTTATTATTTTATAAAAATAAAATACATAAAAAATAAATATAACATAAATTTAAAATATAAAAAAAATTAGTGATCAATTTTGTGATTGATTTTTTTAAATAAATATTTTTTAAAAAAAATATGATCAAATTTTAGAATGATTTTTATTTAAATTTTTAGTTTAATATTTTTTATTAATTTAGCAATTGATTTTACGATCGATTTTTCTAAAAAAATATTTTTCAAAAAATTTATGATTGAATTTTCAATTAATAATTATTTAAATTTTTAGTTTAATATTTTCATTAATTTAGTGATCAATTTTATGATCAATTTTTTTTAAAAAAATATTTCTCAAAAAATTTACGATCAAATTTTTAACCAATTATTATTTAAATTTTTAGTTTAATATTTTTCATTAATTTTATGATCGATTTTGCCATCAATTTTTTTTTTAAAATATTTTTTAAAAAATTTATGACCAAATTTTTTATCGATTCTTATTTAAATTTTTAGTTTAATATTTTTTTCATTAATTTAGCCATCAATTTTATGATTAATTTTTTTAAAAAAATATTTTTTAAAAAATTTACTACTAAAATTTTTGATCAATTTTTATTTAAATTTTTAGTTTAATATTTTTTTCATTAATTTAGCGATTGATTTTACAATCGATTTGTTTAAAAAAAATATTTTTCAAAAAATTTATGATCAAATTTTCAATCGATTCTTATTTAAATTTTTAGTTTAATATTTTTTAGTTAATTTAGCGATCAATTTTATGATCAATTTTTTTTAAAAAATATTTTTTAAAAAATTTATGATCAAATATTTGATCGATTCTTGCTTAAATTTTTAGTTTAATATTTTTTAATTAATTTAGCTATCAATTTTATGATTAATTTTTTTTTAAAAATATTTTTCAAAAAATTTGCCACTGAATTTTTGATCGAGTTGAAAATTAAAAAAATTATAAATTTTTCTTTTTAAAAATTAGAAACCATCTTTTTATAAATTTTTAATTTTTAAAAATTAGATTATTTATTTTTTATATTTTTTTAGAAATTAGCAACTAATTTTTTGGTTGGAAAATCATTCACAAGTTTTCAATTATTTAAGTTTAATAATTTTTTTGATCGATAAATTGATTGCTAGATTTTGCGATAAAAAAAGTCGGTCTAAAAATATTTCCAACCAGCCTTTTTATGATAAAAAATTGAAATCAATTGCTAAATTATTAGCGATCGAGTTTTGGTTTTTAGTGATTGATTTTTTGGTCACTAGAATCCTATTTTTTTGTAGTGAAAGTTATCGTGCAACAGGATCCTTCGATCATCCTACATTCCGAATATAACTCTAGATATGAAAATATATCAAACCCAATATTATATTTATATTTCTTTCAATCTTATAATAATGATTCAATTAATAAAATATTAAAAATTATTTTTAATTTTTATCATGCTTTGATCAAAGTCTTTTCGAATCATTATTCGATTAAAGCAAGTAGGATAAGATCTCCTATTATTAGGAGTGATCGATTCCATATTGACCTACTCACAATCTTCACATGTAATCTATCATATTCAAAATATCCTGTACATGACCAAGTCATGAATGAGTATGAACAAAAATATGAATTCATGCATATAAGGTTCTATGGTAGTTTTAGGTCAAAAGATTACATGCATAACTTCCACTAGGAGAACCATCTAGTGATATATAGATAAGACTCCATTAGATGTTCTCGAGTTGGATCAATTCAATGAACTCATTCTCTAATGAGCACCCACATTCTTGCATTAGTGTCATACATAAGTGATTGTGAGATCAATCATCCTCTCTATCGAGCATACATAGGATGTACCAATCTTACAGAAAATATTGATCTCCAACTCAATATTTCATCGATTAGAAATATTTTAAATTAGGATTTTATAGTTTTATATCTCACTGATATGATTTTATCATAATCCCAAAATCATAACTCTAATTTATGAGCTTCATCATAATCTTAAATGAATAATTAAGATGCAACATATGATGAAATAAATATTTTTATTAATATGAAAATATCACTACATGAGTTTGGAGGATAAAAGAATAGTCCATTAAAATACATATTTTGATTGACTTTTAGGGCATATTTCTTTCAATCTCCCACTTGTACTAAAGCCAATCATCTTTATATTTTAACCCCATACAATCAAGAAGGCTATCTAATGTGTCTTAAAATTAATCGCAAATGCACGGTGTCCAAAGTAGCATGTCCAGCGAGTATGGATCAATTCCATGAGGAATTGTATTTAAATTATGTTCAAATCTTTGCTCAGGCAAGCTTTAACAAAGAGTTTTAAAAAATTGATTGATACTTGCTACTAAATAGTAAATTAATTTTTAAAAATAATAATCTAAAGATCTAGAGCTTTTGAATCTACTAGACCAATGACTTAAAGAGCATTTCTAAGATTTCTCTTATGATGTCACTTAATTAAAGTGTAATGCATAGACAAACATTCATCTTAATTAAAGAACTTTTTTTTTCAACTGCTTCTCTTATGTTATCCAAGTATGGACTATGAAGAAACTCTGATCCAATAATAATCATCAAAGTTTTCCACGGAAAGAAGAGAAATAGAATTAAAAAGATTAAAAGTCTTCTACCTATTATCCTTCTTGCACCGAATCAAGCATGAACTATAAAGGGATTGAAACCCAATGATAGTCCATCAAGTCTCTTGGCAAAAAGCTTGAAGAAAGAAGAACTAAAAAATAAAGCCAAAGAGAAATCCTAAGAAGAGTTTCTAATCATGGTTTAGCTTCATCGTAAATCCTAGAAGATTGTTTAACTAGACATGATTTGAAGAAAAACTATAAATTCAATTAACATAAAAAAAATTATACTAATTACTAAAAATTAAAATTATAGTAAATAAAATAGATGCAAAAAATAAATAAGTATGAAAATTAAACTATTCTATGTGCTGAAATTAAACTACATAAATTAAATTATACAAACGATGATTAAAAGAAAATAAAACTTTATTGTTGGAATAAAAATTTGATTACAAAAATAAGAATTAAGTTCTAAGTCATTAACAGGGCTTAGAGTTGAAATAAGAAATTAAAAAGAAACACAGACTCTCCACTGGCATATTTTTTTTAGCTAACTCTTCTTCTCATATGTTGGAAGAGTGGAAGAAAGTAAAAAAAAGATGAATAAAAATTTTATGGATAGATATTTCCACCCGTCATATGGGCCCCTACAAGAGTTGTGGTGTAGAGAGATAGATCTCTCTTGGTAAAGGCATTTGATTTTATTTATAGGTGTAGGAGGGAGGCAGATTTTTTATTTTTTCCATGTGGGACTAATTAAAAGGAGAGGCAATAAGAAATGGGCCATTGGATTAGGAAGCTTGCTTCTCATCCATTGATCTTTAAGTCGCGTTCACAGTTGGATCTATGTGAAAGGTTATCTTTTAATCTAGACCCTTGATCTTTAAGTCGTGTTCACACTTGAATCCATGTAAAAGGTCTTCTTTAATTTTGGGCCCTTGATCAAGAGGAGGTTGCTTCTCATCTTTCCATGAGTAAGTCGTGTTCACACTTGAATGAGAGCTGGTTGCCTGGTTCACTTGAATTTGAGCCAATTTGAGTCTAATTTTGAATTGTATGAGCCCAAACTCTTAATTACCTATAAAGTATATTAGAAAGCATCAAATTTTTAATAAATAAGGAGTAATTAAATTAAATTTATACTTTTAGTGACTTAATTTGAGTGTTTATCATACCCCCAACTTGAACTTTATTCGTCCTCGAGTAAAAAAAATATTGATATACAATACTGACTTTCTTCGACATGAGTGTTCATTTAATAATTTTAGAAATAAATGATATCCATCTAGAAAATGATCAAATCATGTCATTGGGATATTATGGCTATCCGATAGAATAGTTGAGGAAAAAAATAAAATTTATAAAAGCTTTTTCTAAACCCACTCGTATCTTTATCTTTAGATCATCTAACTCTAAGATGGGCTAGTGGTTATGCATTTGCACATCCATTCCTTTTTTTTCTTTTAGATAAAATGTAGTCCGTGTAATGTCTTAATCACTTAAGCTTTCTATTTAATCCTTGTAGCAAGTGTAAGGCCAATGACTTCCAAACCAGTTGGCTTTAGGACATTAGGTGTAAACCATCCTTCGGACTTATTAACTCGAGTCAAATAGGCTATGGGTTGGGACTTGGCTGTATGATTTTTTTTTAATATTGTCTAATTTTTTATGCGAATATCATTACTTACTTAGGCAACGAGATCTGGTTACTTAATGAAAAATCAATATTTTTTTTTTATGTGAAAGTATATGCATCAACATATCCCACTTATACCCATAAGAGGTTAATTTTCTTTAAATATTAGTAGGAAATGCTAAAAATACTCAAAAATAAATTTTTATTTTAGACTTAACCTTCTATTGAATTGTATCAATATGCAGTCCTTCGATACTTATCAATTTATCTAAAGTGTGCATCACATGCTGCTAAAATATCTAATGTTACTCAAGTCTGAAGCATAGTAGAAATATGAATATCAATAAATTTGTACATACAAAGGATCAAAGTAAAGTTTAAAGTTTATCTCTCACCCTCCAACTTATTCTATAGTAACTTCAATGAGGTAAGAAAAATAAAAATCTAATAGATAAGAAAAAAGGAATACACCTGATTTGATGTGTCCTTGGTTCAACAGGTGTCTTCATTTATTCTTTTTGATTCTTCCCTCCAACTTATTCGACATTGACTGAAGTAAAACCTAAATAAACTAAAAAAAAATTTAAAATGCAAGGATCTGGGTTGCCTCCCAGGAGCGCTAAGTTTATAGTCTTCAGCCAGACTAAACTTAGAAAATAGATCAACTGAGTATGTTGGTTCATAGAGAACCATGGCTTCCTCAATAACTTCAGTGGATAATTTCAAGAATGATTTTAATCGTTGACCATTCATTTTAAACACAGTACCATTGCTTGGATTTTCAATTTCTACAGCTCCATGTGAGAAAACTTCTTTAAGTAAAAATGGTCCTGTCCATTTAGATCCTAACTTTCCAGGAAATAGGTGTAATCTAGAATTATACAAAAGAACTTTCTGTCCATGAGTAAAAGATTTTCTAAAAATTTCTTAATCATGAAAAACTTTTGTTCGTTCCTTGTATACCCTGACATTTTCATAAGCTTTATTTCTAAGTTTTTCTAATTCATTAATCTGAAGCTTTCTAAAGTTTTCGATTGCGTCCAAGTCCATATTTAATTTCTTGATGACCCACATGGCTTTGTGCTCTAGCTCAATAGGCTAGTGATAAGGTTTTTCAAACACAATCCTATAAAAAGACATTTCTAGGTTGGTCTTAAAGGCGGTACGGTATGCCCAGAATGCATCTACAAGTTTTAAGGATCAATCCTTTCTATTGGCATTAACAGTTTTTTTCAGGATCTGTTTGATTTGTTTATTGAATACTTCTACTTACCCATTAATTTGAGGATGATACGGTGTGGCCAACTTATGGATGATATTATATTTTTTTATTAAAGCAGCAAAGGATTGATTGCAAAAATGTATCCTTCGATCACTAATGATTGCTCTAGGTGTACCAAAATGGAAGATAATATTTTTTTTGAGGAATTTAATGACCACTTTGCTATTTATTGATCTATAAGAAATAGCTTCTATCCACTTAGAGATATAATCGACAGCTACTAAAATATATTTATTTCTAAAGGAGTTTGAAAATGGTCCTATGAAATTAATCCCCCAAACATCAAAAATTTCGACCACCAAGATTGGATTAAGTGGCATCATATTTCTCTTGGTGATTCGACCTATTTTTTGGCATCGAGCATAACTTCTACAGTACTCGTAAGCATCTCTAAATAAATTTGGCTAATAAAATCCACATTGGAGGACTTTTGCAGCTGTCCTTTTGGACGTGAAGTGACCACCACATGCTTGATCATGACAAAAAAAAAAACTTCTAACCTCATTGTTTGGGACACACCTCCTAATGATCTGATCAGGATAATGTTTGAATAGGTATGGGTCATCCCAAATGAAATACTTTACTTGGGCAAAGAATTTATGCTTGTCTTGAGTGGTCCAGTGGGAAGAAACTTTACCAATGGCTAAATAGTTGACAATATCAGCATACCATGATTCAATGGATACAGACATGAGTTATTCATCAGAAAAAAAATTTATTAATAGGTGGTTCACTAGATGGTGCGACTGTGATTCGAAGAAAATGATTAGCTACTGCATTCTCTATTCCTTTTTTGTCCTTGATTTGAAGGAGCAAGATCCATCGAATTAAGCACACCTTGGCGTCTTTCTTTGCTAAGAGATGTCTAATGGCTAAGTGGTTAGTATATACAATGGTGTGGGACCCAACCAAATAGGATCTGAATTTTTTAAGGGCAAAGACAACGGCTAGAAACTTCTTTTCAATGGTAGTGAAATTAAGCTATGCATCATTTAAGGTTTTACTAGCATAGTAAATAACTCTAGGGAGTTTATCAATTCTTTGACTTAGAACTATACCTACAGCATGATCAGATGCATCGCACATGAGTTCAAAGGATACAGTCCAGACAGGTGGATGAATAATGGGAGTTAAAATAAGTGCCTTTTTAAGAAACTCAAAAGATTCTAGGCACTTGGGAGTAAACTCAAATTTTGTTTTCTTTACTAACAAGTTGGTCAACAGGCGAGCTATTTTGCTAAAATTGGCTATGAACCTTCTATAGAATCTAGCATGTCCTAAAAATGAATGAATTTTCTTAACAGATTTGGATGGTGGAAGACTTGCAATCAGGTCTACTTTGGTCTTATCTACTTCAATTTCTTTTTGTGAAACTACATGGCCAAGAACTATGCCCTCTCTAACCATGAATTAGCATTTCTCCCAATTAAGAACTAAGTGCTTCTCCTTACATCTTTCTAGGATATGTCTCAAATGATCTAAACATTCAAAGAAGATAGGGCCAAAGACAAAAAAGTTATTCATAAAAATTTCGAGAAATCGTTCAACCATATTAGAAAAAATGCTAATCATACATCTTTGGAAGGTTGTTGGTGCATTGCAAAACCCAAGGGGCATGCATCTATAGACAAAGGTTCCGAATGGACAGGTGAATATAGTCTTTTCTTGATCTTCAGGGGCTATGAAGATCTAATTATAGCTAGAGTATCCATCAAGAAAATAATAGAACTCTTATCCAACTAATTTTTTTAATATTTGATCAATAAATGATAAAGAAAAATGATCTTTTCTTATTGCCACATTCAATTTCCTATAATCTATATAGATCCTCCATCTCGTTTGGATCCTAGTTGGGATAAGTTCATTTTTCTCATTCTGGACCATTGTTACATCAGACTTTTTGGGTACCATTTGAATCGGACTTACCCAAGAATAGTCTGAGATGGGATAAATTATTCCATTATCAAGCAACTTCAAAATCTCTTTCTTGACTATATCTTTCATAGCTGGATTGAGTCTTCTCTGAGCATCTTTAGTTAATTTAGCTCCTTCTTCTAGGTGTATCCTTTATTGAACTATGGAGGGACTTATTCTCTTAATGTCAACTATGGTCCAGCCTATTGCTTCTTGATTCTTTCTCAGGACTACTAATAACTCCTCTTATTCATGATTTAGGTCTGATGCAATAATTATAGGCAAGATTTCTGCTGAACCAAAATAAGCATACTTAAGGTGCTTGGGGAGGAGTTTTAGTTCTAATTTGGATGCCTCTTCTATTGATGGCTCGGATAATGGTTTAGCCATTTTCATGAATGGTTCAGTGGAAGGCTCTCATCTTTAGCTAATCCTATGGTCAATAGGTGTTTCATCGATGTCTTCATGTTCATGGTTTAGCCAAATACTTGACTCCAGATCGACTTTTTCATCGCCAATGTCAATGGATTTGTAAATTTCATGTTGGATTATATTTATATTAGCATGCTGGATGGATTCCTATTTTAAATTAAATATATTTAACTCAATGATCATATTCTCAAAAGATAGCTTCATAAGTTCATTTCTACAGTTGATTTCAGCATTAGCAGTTGCTAAGAAAGGTCTTCCTAAAATAACTGGGATATGATCCTTGGAATTTGAACTGGTTTGATCTCTAAAATGATGAAGTCTATAGGAAAGATAAAATTGCCAACCTTGATTAAAACATCTTCTACCATTTTCTTAGGGATCCTAAAAGATCGGTCTGCTAATTGCAATGTGATCCCTATTGGCTATAGATTTTTCAATCCTAATTGCTCATAAATTGAATAGGATAAAATATTTACACTAGCCCCTAAGTCTAGCAAGGCCTTCTTAATGTGGGTTTCTCCGATAACACATAAAATTATCGAAGATCCTGGATTCTTATATTTTATTAGCACATGAATTGACAAGTAAGAGCTCACGCTTGCAGCTAAGAATGCTCTCTTGGGTACATTGGTAGTCCTTTTTTTGGTGCAAAGGTTCTTTAAAAATTTAGCATAGGTCGGTACTTGCTGAATCATGTCTAGTAGAGGAATATTTATCTAGACTTGTTTGAACACCTCTAATATTTTATCTAAATATTTTAATTTTTTTTAGACCTCAGTCGATTTAAAAAAGGAGCTATAGGAGTTGTGGGTACAGGACTGGATATACTATCAGTTTTAGGATCTTAAGTTTGTAAGGTAGGTTGTTCATAAAATTGTTTGACAGATGAGTCCTCTCTATTATCAGATGTATCTATCTTATTATCCACTTATTTTTCTGATCTTAAAGTATGAAAGGCATTCACTTGATTGACTTAATTTTCATGTTGGGGTTGTGGACCATTTTGGTTTCTCGAGTTGGGCTTAGGTTGGCTAAGCAACCTACCTCATTCTCACTCATTCATGGTAGATGCTAGCTAACCTACCTGCATTTCTAGATGGGCTATGGTCTGAGTGTTAGCATTTAAGAGTTGATCAATGGTTTGTATGAAATTACTCAATGTAGCATTGGTGTCAGCATTGGATTTGGCAAGGACTTTCAGATTTTTCTCTAAAGAACTAAGTTTTTTTTTCAGGATTATTAAAGCCTAGTAGGTTATTTAACATAGGGTTGGGCCTTGGGTTTTGCTGGTTGAAATTAGGATCGCCTACATTTAGGTTTTGCGACCATGAGAAGTTTGGATGATTCCTCTATCCTAGGTTATATGTGGGTGCATAAGGATTGTTCATTAATTTATGGTATGTGGCATTTATCTGTGCACACCCATTCTCTGTTGGATTTATCAGAAGAAGACAGTCTTCAAGGATATGGTTTGGTGCACTACACCTGCTGCACATGGGTGTAGACATATGGTTCACACTGGCTGTTCTCTGTAGTTCTAAGGCCTCTAACCTACGTGTTAGGATTGCAATTTTAGCCTCTGCGGCTAAGAAGGTTTGAACTTGGTATATTCCACCTCTTGAAGGTATTGGTCTTTCTAGTTCCCTAGTCATTTTTCATTGTAGACTCTTTTCGACTAGGTTTTCTAGAAATTGCCAGGCCTTCTAAAAATTGTCAGGCCTCATTGGATTCTTTATACATAAATTAACCTTGGCACATTGACTCTAGCATGGTTCTGAAATTTGAATCTAGTCCCTCATAAACTATTTGGCATAGCCTCTAGATCTCTATTCCATGGTGTGGGCATTGGATCAAGAGATTCTTAAAATGGTCAAAATAGTTTCAGAATGACTCACCAGCTAGTTGGTAAAATTGGTTTATCTCATTTCTAATTCTAGCTATCTTATGATGAGGAAAGTATTTTTTAAGGAACACTCTTACAAAGCCCTCCCAGATCGTGATAGATTAATTTGGTAGGCTGTATAGCCACTTTTTGGTATTATCCTTAAGGACAAAATTGATTAGTCTCAGCTTGATCTCATCCTCAGAAAGTTCTTATAGCCTCATAGTTGCACAAACCTCAATAAATTTTCTAATGAATATATATGCATCCTCTATTCTAGTAAACTTTGGAAGCATATTAATTATTTTGAATTTAATTTTAAAATTATTTGTAGTAAGTTGGGGCAACCTGATGAAAGAAGGCTGGATAGATCCAACTGGATAACATAAATCCTTAAGAATTTGGGGCTGATTGGTTTCTTCCATTTTAGGGACTTTAAGGCTTGACATAGAAATCGAGTCAATTCTAACTAGTCGACCCAAAATTCTTCTTCATAAAAAAAGTGAAGAATTTACTTTATTTTTTATATTTTTTATTTTTTTATTTTTTTAAAAAGAAAAGAGAAGAGGAAGAAGAATTAGTCAAGATTTGTTTTTTTGATTTTTCAAACACTTATCAAGCAATTATCTCTCTTAGGTTATCCTAATTCTAGACAGCTTCTAACTGCCAAGGTTGCCTTCAAGCACTCTAAGTTCGAAATTGACTAACTAAATTGATCAGGTAAGTGAAAGATCGATGGGAGTCCCTTCATTGCTTTTCTTAGATACCAATTAGATTGGCCAGGTAAGCAAATGGAACTAATTAAAAACTACCTTTCTTCGAATCCAATCATCCCACAAACTACTTTTCTAGATACCGACAGACCAACCAACTTAAACCCGATCCAACTCTTGGATTTTCTTGTCCTAATGAGCTCGGATGTCCCTAGGGTTGATGTCTAATTGATTTTATTTAAGGTTAAGGTGAATGCAAATGAGAAAACTTATTTATGGGCTAAGAAAGGATGATAAAATCTCTACTTTATCTTGTTTAGGTTTGTGACCTTAAAGTAGTTTAGATATGCTTATGCATAATCAATAAGAACAAAAAAGTTTTAATAAAAAATATTAATATTGAACTAAGATCAAATTAGTAAGCTAAAAGAAAAGAAAAAGATTAGATTATATACCTAGTTTCCAGCACTTACCAATTTTCTACAAAGCAAGATAAAAAGAAAAAAATTAGAAAGATTGGGATAAAATTAAACTAAAAGCACGAAGAACAAGAATTTAAAATATAATTTAAAACACATCAATTTTCTGGCAATGATGCCAAAAACTTCATGTGTCAACTAACCGCAAGCGCACGGTGTATAAAGTAGCATGTCCAGTGAGTACGGGTCGATCTCATGAGGAATTATATTCAAATTCTTGCTCAGACGAGCTTTAACAAAGAGTTTTAAAAAATTGATTGATACTTACTATTAAATAGTAAATTAATTTTAAAAAATAATAATTTAAAGATCTAGAGCTTTTGAATCCACTAGATCAATGATTTAAAGAGTCTTTCTAAGATTTCTCTTATGATGTCCCTTAATTAAGGTGTAATGCATAGACAAACATTCATCCTAACTAAAGAACTTTCCTTTCAACTGCTTCTCTTATGTTACCCAAGTATGGACTATGAAGAAACTCTGACCCAACAATAATCCATCAAAGTTTTTCACAGGAAGAAGAGAAAAGGAATTAAAAAGATTAAAAGCCTTCTACCTATTATCCTTCTTGCATCGAATCAAGCATGAATTATAAAGAGATTGAAACCGAATGATAGTCCATCAAGTCTCTTAGCAAGAAGCTTGAAGGAAGAAGAACTAAAAAAAAAAGCCAAGGAGAAATTCTAAGAAGAGTTTTTAATCATGGTTTAGCTTCATCACAAATTTCAAAGGATTGTTTAGTCAGACATGATTTGAAGAAAAACTATAAATCTGATTAAGAACATAAAAAAATATTATACTAATTATTGAAAATTAAAATTATAGTAAATAAAATAGATGCAGAAAGTAAATAAGCATAAAAATTAAACTATCCTATATGCTGAAATTAAACTGCATAAATTAAATTACACAAACGATGATTAAAAGAAAATAAAATTTTATAGCTAGAATAAAAATTTAATTATAAAAATAAGAACTAATTCCTAAGCCATTAATAGGACTTGGAGTTGAAATAAGAAAATAAAAAGAAACACAGACTCTTCATGGCATACTTTTTCCTGGCTAACTCTCCTTCTTGTATGTTGGAAAGATGAAAGAAAGTGAAAAAAAGATGAATAAAAATTTTATGGGTAGGTATTCCCGCCTATCACATAGGCCCTTACAAGAGTTGTGGTGTAGAGAGATAGATCTCTCTTGGTAGAGGCATTGGATTTTATTTATAGGTGTAGGAGAGAGGTATATTTTTTATTTTTTTCATGTGGGACTAATTAAAAGGAGAGGCAACAAGAAATGGGCCATTGGTAGGAAGCTTGCTTCTCATTCATTGATCTTTAAGTCGGACTAATTAAAAAGAGAAGCAACAAGAAATGGGCCATTAGATTAGGAAGCTTGCTTCTCATTCATTGATCTTTAAGTCGCGTTCACACTTAGATCTATGTGAAAGGTTATCTTTTAATTTAGGCCCTTGATCTTTAAGTCATGTTCACACTTGAATCCATGTAAAAGATCTTCTTTAATTCTGGGCCCTTGATCAAGAGAAGGTTGCTTCTCATTCCTTCATGAGTAAGTCATGTTCATACTTGAATAGGAGCTGGTTGCCTGATTCACTTAAATTTGAGCTAATTTGAGTCTAATTTGAATTGTATGAGCCCAACTCTTTGTAAAGTATATTAGAAAGTATCAAATTCTTAATAAATAAGGAGCAATTAAATTAAATTTGTACTTCTAGTGACTTAATTTAAGTGTTTATCACTATCAAACTACTCCTGTGGTAGAGTCTTAGTAAATGGGTCTGCTATGTTGTTCTTTATATCTACTCGTTCTATGACAATATCTTATCTCTCGATTATTTCACGAATGAGATGGAAGCGTCTCAAAATGTGCTTGGATTTATGATGAGATCTTGGTTTCTTTATCTGAGCAATGCTCCAATATTATTACAGTAAAGTGGTATTGGATTCTTAATCTCGAGAATTACACATAATTCAGTAATGAACTTCTTTATCCAGATAACTTTCTTGGTGGCTTCACTTGCAGCATGTACTCTACCTTAGTGGTCGAGTCAGCTATAATTGGCTGCTTAGTACTCTTCCAACTTGCAGCTCCATGATTTAGAGTAAAGACATACCCTGAAATGGATTTGCTATCATCTGGATTTGATTGAAAACTAGAGTCAAAATATGCTTCTAGTTTAAGATCAGATCCACCATATACTAGAAAAGTATCCTTAGTCTTTCTCAAGTATTTAAGAATATTTTTTACAGCTTTTCAATAATCCTCTTCTAGATCAGCCTGAAATCTACTAGCTATGCCTAAGGCATAAGCAACATCAGGCTTGGTACATAACATTATGATAACCTAAAAAAAAATAGAGAGAGAAAGAAGAGATGAGGACTCCTGATGGGAGTCTTCTTCTCCCTCGCATCTACTAGGAGTCGGACTCTCAAGGGTGGCCAGAAAAAAAACCCTTGGGAGACCCTATAAATTTCTTCCTTTCCCTCCCAAACGATCCACGATGGTAAGGGAGCTTCCTCCCCTCTTCTTCCTCTCTCTTTCTCCTAATTGAAGCCACGGCCTCCTTATTCGTGCTTGCCGAAAATCGAAGCAGAGAAGTCACCGGAGCCAAGATAAGGCCCCAATTTTTCTTTCTTCTCTTCTTCCCCTTCTTTTCATGGCCTTGGGTACCCCTAGTATTTGTCAGAAAAATCCTTTAGATGAATCCCCTATTTTTTTTTTCTTTTCTTTGATTTCTCGCCAGCCAGTGATGCTGTCGATAGTCCCTTTGTCCATCACCATCACCACCATCGACTGCCATCACTGCTATCAATCTTCCGGCCCCTAACCATCACGACCACCACCAGCCCCTCCCTCCCTTGTTTGGCCAAGATAGAAAAGAAGAAAAGAAAAGAAAGAAGAAGAAAAGAAAAAAAAAAGAAAAGAAAAAAAAAGAGATAAAGAAAAATAATTTTCTCTCCTCTCTCTCCTCTCTATAGGATCCTACTCTCTTCCTTTAGCTACACCATGGATCCTGAGTTGAACCTAAGATGAAATCAAGATGATCGGAGACTGCTCCAAAATTTATGCAATAGGTCGAATCCCAGTCTGACTTTTGTCAAAAATTCATAGTATTTGATCACAGTTAACCTATATTGAATCATCCTGGCATGATCTCTAATGATCCTAATTATGATTGCATTCTCTCTCCACTTTCTCTCTCTATTTTCTCTCTTCTCTTTACTTTTTTTCTCTAAAAATTTTGGTACCAAGTCATGCCTTCCTCTTTTAGGGACCCATATTGACTCCGATAAAATGATCTTGAATTGATTTGGTGTCCAGATGGTCTATCAAATTGATCATCCAATCAATCATCTCTTTTATTATTATTTAATTTTATTGAATTTGATGAATAAAAAATAATTATGAATTAGTATTTAAAATAGAATTATCTAATTCTTTCAAAGAAATCTGAAGATTTAGGATGATCGAGATAAGTGAAATCTTACATTCCTTATTTTAAATTATCATATTTTTTTATGCAAATAAACTATTATTATAAATTCATATTTTTTATAAAATATGGATCAACATATGAGATATGAAAATCATGTTTTATTATAATCATTATTTTTATGAATATGTTTTATAAAAATAGCATGTTTATGAACGATGAATTAAATATTTTCTCATCTAAGTATATATATATTTTAAGAAAAAAATATCAAGATTTCAAAAGCTCTCAGATAACTATGAATGAATTTCTATGAAAGGATCGATATCCAGAGCTAGCATCCATAAGAACATAGGCTCTGCCAATGGGTATAAAGTTGGCACATAAAATAAGAATTTGTTGATTAAGAATACTGACCCCGTAATGGATATAAAGTGACCATAGGATAAATATCTATGAGCAATATTTTGAAACATGACACGAATACCTGACAAAAATAATTTATAAATCATATTTATAAAATTTTATAATTTATGCATGCATGATTGATTTATGACTTATTTTATATTATACTCTATAAAATATTTTATTTGCAGTATCTGCTATTTTCTAAATATTATATTATCATGAAAAAACTTATGCTTGATCTAGTAAGAAAATGTAGGTTTTACTTACCGAGCTAGTGTAGCTCATACCCTTTTTATTTATTTTTTTTATAGAAAATTAAGGTTAGGACCAACAAAAGATCCAGGTTTAGGGATCTACGTAGCAGGCTTGGAAATTTTATAATTGAACTTAGTTTGATCATGAACTTATAATTATTTTTGAGATAGGGGTTTGATTTTAATTATAGATTTAAATGCTCTAAACCAATTTTGGTTTAATTAATGATGAATAATGTAATTGAATCTTTAATTATATCTTAATTATGATGGATTTTTGCTAATTATGATTGTTAGGCTTCATATTATCGTGGGTTGTATCTCTTGGTAGAATGGTCGTATTATGTTCCAAATTTAGGATGTGACATTTTATAGTATCAGAGTAGTAGATTTGATCATGGGTAGATCTTAAAAGTCTAGTAATGGATAAATAGATATCATTTAGCTAGATCATGATTGATTGAATTAGAATAGATAAGTTTGTTTAGAGTTTCTATTGCTCATATAAAGAGGTTGATTAATATTAGTATTTTTGATAGGTGATAATGAGTGATAGTGAGAATGAAGATATGACAAGTTTCGAGGATGAAACTTTTTGTAAGAAGGATAGAATGTGATAACCTAAAAAAAAAAAGGAGAGAGAAAGAAGAGATGAAGACTCCTAATGGGAGTTTTCTTCTCCCTCGCGTCCGATTAGGAGTCGAACTCTCAAGGGCGGCCAAAAAAAAACCCTTGAGAGACCCTATAAATTTCTCCCTTCTCCTTCTAAATAATCCACGACGGCAAGGGGGCTTCCTCCCCTTTTCTTTGTCTTTGTTTCTCTCAATTGAAGCCATGGCCCCCTTAGTCATGCTTGCCGAAAATCGAAGAAGAGAAGTCACCAGAGCCAAGATAAGGCCCTGATTCTTCTTCCTCCCCTTCTTTCCATGGCCTTCGGTGCCTCCGACATTTGCCAAAAAAATCCTTTAAATGAATCCCCTATTTTTCTTTCTTTTCTTTGATTTCTTGCTGGCCGGTGATGCTGCTGGTAGTTCCTTTTTCCATCGCCGTTGCCACCATCGACCGCTGTCGATCATCCAGTCCCTAACCATCACGACCACCACCAGCCCCTCCCTCCCCTATTTGGCTAAAATAGAAAAGAAGAAAAGAAAAGAAAAGAAAGAAGAAGAAAAGAAAAGAAAAAGAAAGAGAGAGAGAGAGAGAGAAATGATTTTCTCTCACCTCTCTCTATAGGATCCTACTCTCTCTCTTTAACTGCACCATGGACTCTAGGTTGAACTTAAGATGAAATCAAGATGACTGAAAATTACTCTAAAATTCATGCAGCATGTCAAATTTTAGTCTAATTTTTGTCAAAAATTCATAGTATCTAATCATAATTAATCCATATTGAGTCATCCTAACATGATTCCTGATGATCCTAATCATGATTGCATTCTCTCTCCACTTTTTCTCTCTACTTTCTCTCTCCCCTCTACTTTTTTTCTCTAGAAATTTTGATACCAAGTCATGTCTTTCTCTTTTAGGGATCCATATTGACTTCGACAAGATGATCTTGAATTGATTTGATGCCCAAATAGTCTATCGAATTGATCCTCCAATCAATCATCTTTTTTATTATTATTTAATTTTATTAAATTTGATGAATGAAAAATAATTATAAATTAATATTTAAAATAGGATTATCTGATTCTTTCAAAGAAGCCCAAAGATTTAGAATGATCAAGGTAGAATCTTATGTTTCTTTATTTCAAATTACTATATCTTTTTATGTAAATGAACTATTGTTATAAATTTATATTTTTTAAAAAATATGGATTAGCATATGAGATATGAAAATCATGTTTTATTATGATCATTATTTCTATAAATATATTTTATGAAAATAACATGTTTATGAATGATGAATTAAATACTTTTTCATCTAAGTATATGTATATTTTAAGAAAAGATATCAAGATTTCAAAGGCTCTCAGGTAGCTATGAATGAATCGTTATGGAAAGATCGACATTTGAATCTAGCATCCATAAGAACACAGGCTCTGCCAACAAGTATAAAATTGGCACATGAAACAAGAATTTATCAACTAAGAATACCTGGCCCTAGCACGAGTATAAAATGACCATAGCACAAATATCTATAAGCAATATTTTGAAACATGACACGAATACCTGATAAAAATGATTTACAAATCATGTTTACGAAATTTCATGATTTATACATGCATGATTGATTTATGACTTATTTTATATTATGCTTTATGAAATATTTTATTTATAATATCTGCTATTTTCTAAATATTATATTATCATGAAAAAATTTATGCTTGATCCGGTAAGAAAACATAGGTTTTACTTACTGAGCTAGTATAGCTCATATCCTTTTTATTTTTTTTATAGAGAATTAAGGTTAGGACCGATGAAGGATCTAGGCTTGGAGATCTACATAGCAGACTTAAAAATTTTGTAACTGAACTTACTTTGATCATGAATTTATAATTATTTTTTAGACATGGATTTGATTTTGATTATGGATTTAGATGCTCTGAACCAATTTTGATTTGATTAATTGATAAATAATGTAATTAAATCTTTAATTATATCTTATTTATGATGGATTTTTGTTGATTATGATTGTTAGGCTTCATGTTATCGTGGGTTGTATCTCTTGGTAGCATGGCTATATTATGTTCCGAATTTAGGGCATGACAAAGATGGCATACATTATTGATCCTATAGCCGAAGCATAAGGAGTAGAACTCTTTCTATTTTTCTCTTTAGGTGTCTTAGGAGACATCTTCTTAGAGAGATGTATGCCTTGACTCATGGGTAAGTAACCTCGTTTACGTCCATCCATACTGAACCTTTTCAGCACTACGTCAATGTACCTAGACTAGGACAAGCCTAGCATCCTCTTAGATTTATCTCTATAGATCTTTATACTAAGTATATAGGATGCTTCTCCCAAATCTTTCATGGAAAACTTATTTGATAGCCATAATTTGATCGATTGTAATATTGGAACATCATTTCCAATGAAGAGTATGTCATCTACATACAAAATCAAGAAAACTATGGCACTCTCACTAGTCTTGTTGTACATACATGGTTCATCCACATTCTTGATGAAGCTAAACTTTTTGACTGTAACATTAAAATAATTTTTTCAACTTCTTGAAGCTTGCTTTAATCCATAAATGGATCTTTTAAGTTTGCATACCTGATTTGATCTCTCACTTGAGACAAATCTCTCTGGCTATGACATGTAGACCTCCTCCTCAAGAAAACCATTAAGAAAGGCAGTTTTCACATTCATTTGTCATATTTCATAATCATAGTATGCTGCTATGGCAAGCATATCCGAATATATTTGAGCATGACAACAGGTGAAAATATTTCATTATAATCTATATCCTGATTTTGCCTGAAATCCTTAGCCACCAATCTGGCTTTATAGATTTTAACTTGGTCATCTGCTCCAATCTTTTTCTTATAGATCCATTTGCACCCAATAGGATTTACATCCTCTGGTGCATCCACCAAAGTCCATACTTTGTTGGCATACATGGAGTCTATTTCAGATTGCATGACAACCTACCATTTGTTTGAGTCCCTACTCATGATAGCTTCCGTATAGATCAGAGGTTCATCATTCTCAATGATTTGAGCTTCATTATTTTTAATAATAAGTCCGTACCTTATAGGTGCATATCGCACTCTATTAGATCTTTGGATAGGAGTTGTGTATTCTGATTCTTTCCTATTTATGTGTTCACTTGGTTGAGAAATTTTTATTTGCTTTTCTTGAACTTCACTAAGTTCAATATTTTTTTCACTACCTCTTTCTAGGATAAACTCTTTCTTCATGAAAATAGCATGCCTACTTACAAACATTTTTTGTTCAATAGGATGGTAGAATAGATATCCCATACTATCTCTAGGATATCCTATAAATAGACATCTATCTGCTCTAATATCTAGCTTATCCCTAAATTTTTTTTGACATATACTGAACAATCTCATATCTTAAGATACCTAAGATTAAGTTTCTTACCTCTCCATATCTCATATAGAGTGCTAGATACAAACTTAGAAGGTACTCTATTCAGGATGTATACTATGGTCTCTAGGGCATGACCCTAAAAAAAAATAGGTAACTCTGTGAAGCACATCATGGACCGTACCGTATCCAATAAGGTACGATTTCTTCTTTCGGTTATATCATTTAACTATGGTGTATAAGAAGGGATCCATTCAGAGAGAATTCTTTTTATTTTAAGATAGTCTAGAAATTCATTGGATAAGTATTCACCTATTCAATCAGATCGAAGGATTTTTATACTCTTTTCAATTTGTTTCTCAATCATACTTTGATAATCTTTGAATTTATCAAAGACTTCGGATTTGTCTTTTATAAGATACATATATCCAAACCTAGATAAATCATCAGTGAATGTTATAAAATAAGAGTATCCTCCTCTAGCCTGAGTTGTCATAGGACCACATACATCTATATGTACAAGTTCTAATAACTTACTTGTCCTTTCTCCATGTCTACTAAATAAAGTCTTGATCATTTTTTCCATGAGACATGATTCACAAGTTCCTAATGATTCATAATCATAAAGATCAAACAATTTTTTTTTGTATAACTTGTTAATCCTGGCCTCACTAATATGACCAAGTCGACAATGCCAAAATAAAGTATTATTTATTTCTTCTCTCTTATGCTTTCTATTTTCATCAACATGAAATATATTGTTATCCATACATAGAGTTAATAGACCATTGTTAAAAATGCCATAGCATATTATTTTATTAGAATATTTGATCGAGCAATCATTGCTTATTACATCAAAATTATAACTTTATTTTAATAACAAGGATATACACTACTATAAAAATGACCTATGGCAGCACAAACTATGACAGTAATTTTCGAAACCGCTGTCATAGATTCTACAGCAGTGATTTTCGTTAACCACTGCTATAGGATGGACCTATGGCAGCGGTTATTATAATCGCTACTATAGGTCAGATGAAAATCGCTGCCATAGATCGGATCTATAGCAGCGATTATAAAAAACTGCTGCCATAGGTCGACCTATAGCAGTAGTTCATTGTAATCGCTACTATAAATCGGATATATAGCAGCGGTTAACGAAAATCGCTATCATAGGTCGGACCTATAGCAGCAGTTCATTGTAATCGCTGTTATAAGTCAGACCTATAGCAGCAGTTAGTAAAATCGCTATCATAAGTCGACCTATAGCAGCGGTTAGTAGGAATCACTGCTATAAGCTTATTTATGGCAGCGATTAATTATAACCACTATCATATATATATATATATTTAAATATTATATAATTTTAAAATTTAATATCCATCTTCATCATTTATTATCTAAATAATTATCATTAGAGTATCATCGTAAAAGGTCACCTCGATCCGATGGCACTAGCTTCATCGATCAGAAAAAATCGATTTCGACGATCATGAATGACGATGCAATGATCTGATAGATAAAGACCTTCGATAGATCCAAAAATCTGCAATAATGATCTCGATGATGTTTGTAGTATACTATCAAGGTTTTACTTCAATCAGATATCGTTATCTTGGTCAATTTAGTATAGGTTAGTTTTGATCGTTAAATGATAAACGAGTGATCAAAGGATCAAAATGATATCCGATTATGAGATAATTTTTTTTATAAATGATCTTGGCTACTACTTTAATCATGTTTTATGGTGGTGATTATAAAATTCAACTTGTGAGATGAAGAATGATTTAAAATTATACGTCTTCTGATAATCATTCTGAAACTTCATTGGTTGTTATGCTCGTGCTTTCACAATATCTGCTTAACATGAACAGTTTATACGAAAATAATTTAAATTTTACTATCATCACCATATAAAATATTTAAAATTATAATAAAGATTATTTAACTAAAAAATTATCTCATAATCGGATGTCGTTTAATCCTTTGATCGCTTGTTTCTAATTTAACGGCCAAAATCATTCCATACTAAATTGACCATGATAACGATATCCGATTGAAGTGAAACTTTGACAGTATGTTACAAACATCATCGAGATTATCATTGCAAATTTTTGAATCCATCGAAGGTTTTCATCTATTATATCATCGCATCATTATTCATGATCGTTGAAATCAAATTTTTCTAATCGATGAAGCTAGGGCCATCGGATCGAGGCAACCTTTTGCGATGATACTTTAATGATAATTATTTAGATAATAAATGATGAAGATGGGCATTAAATTTTAAAATTATATAATATTTAGAGAAAAAATAAGAAAAAAATTATTTCTAATCTACGACAGCGGTTATCATAAATCACTGCTATAGATCTACAGCAATGGTTATAGAACTGCTGTCGTAGATCTATGGCAGCAATTTTGGATAACCGCTGTCGTAGATCTATGACAGTGGTTCGATAACCGCTGCCATAGGTTAGGTTAAAAATTTTTAAATTTTTTCTACTTTTCTTTCGTGCGCGCTCGATCTCTCTCTATCTTCCCCCTCCTCTCCGTCGCCAATGAGGCTTCTCCCCCCCCGGCCGGTGTTGCCCCTCCTTTCCCCTCCCCTCCAACCCCCCATCCAGATCGCCCCTCCTTCCCCCCATCTCTAGCCACTCCTCCCCGCCACCCTACCTCCCACCCTCCTCTGACTGACCCTCCTTCCCTCCATCCCGATCGCCCTCCCTGCCACCCTGCCAGCCCCCAGCCCCCCATCTCCGCCCGTCCTTCCCCACCACCCCCCACCCTCCCCTAGCGGCCCCACCTTTCCCCCATCCCTGATCGCTCCTCCCCACTACTCACCACCCCCACCCGGCCGCCCCACCCCGCACCCTTCCCCGGCCGTCCATCCTTCCCCCACATCCCTGACCGCCACTCCCCACCTCCCTGTCACCCCCCAGCCCCCATCTCTGGCTGCCCCTCCCCGCCACCCCCACCTGGCCCCCCCACCCTCCCTCCGGCCACCCCTCCTTCCCCTCCATCCTCGGACCGCCCCCTCCCCACCCTGCACCCCAACCCCCAATCCCAGCTGCCCCTCCTTGCCACCCCCCACCGGCCTCCTACCCCACACTCCCCCTTTCGATCGCCGACCCTCCTATCATTGTGCCTCCGAGCTCCTCATCATCGTGCCCTCCCCCTAACCCCCATTCGACCGCCCCTGCTCTCTTTCTTTTCTCTTTCTCTCTCTTCTCTATCTCACTAGCTTGCTTTTATTTCATAGGTTACCTCTAGTGCCGTCGTCCTCCTCTAGCGTCATCACCGGCGACCCTCGAAGCTTTCGGTGCGACCCACTCTCTATAGCCATAGATATAATTTTTTTTTAATTTTATAATATTATTTATTAATTATGTATATTTATAATAATTTATAAAATATTTATAATAAATATTATAAATATTTATTATAAATATTATAATTATCTACATGCCATAGTTTTTGAGCCGTGTCGTGGTGGTAACCTTGGACTATACCATATCGATGGCGACTATGGACTAGATCTATCAATGGATTGGATTCGGATTCAAGAATCTGAATATTCAGATCTAGATCCAATTTTAATTACTGATACTAGATCTGAATCTGAATACCCGGATCCGGATCCTAATGGATTTCGAAAGGCTGGACCCGATTCTGAGAATCGAAACTAAGAAATGGAGAGACTGAGAGGAAGACCGATAGATTGAGAGAGGGAGGGTCGGTCGCTCGCAGAGGGAGATCGACAGATTGAGAGAGGAGGGCGTCGGCAGCCAGGGAGATCGAGAGTGGGAGGGAGGAAGGAAGGGAGGGGGTCCGACCTTGCTGCCATTACTGACGAGGGAGATCGAGAGAGGAAGAGAAGAAGGGTGGGATCCGACCTCACCACCATCATTAGGAGGGAGGGGGTCCTGCCTCACCGGCGAGGGAGATCGAGAGGAGAGTGGGAGAGCGAGAGAGGGAGGGAGAGGGTCCAGTCTCGCGCATCACTAGGAGGGATGGGGTCCGGCCTCGCTGGCGAGAGGATCGAGAGAGGGAGAGAGGAGATCGAGAGAGGGAGAGAGAAGATTGAGAGATGGAAAAGCTGGGAGGGAGGGGTTTCGACCTCACCGCCATCTGGTGAGACCAATGAGAGAGATCGAAGAGATGGAATGATCAAGCAGATGGCACACAGTCTGAGCCAGCTCGGATATGCAGTCGGAGCCAGCTCGAGCCATGATCAGCCAACTGGAGGGAGGATCCTAGCCGAATGTCTCAGGACATGGAGCTGGACTATCTCAAGCATGGGGCGGCAATTCAGACTTCTGAGCAAATAGAATTTGATATGTCTCTCTAAGGTTTCCAACTTTAAGTTCCTAAGGTGCCACCATCATCTACTTTGTTCTTTTTCAAGATTTTTGGATTAAGACCAAGGTTCGCACAAGAGATCGGATCTACGACTGTTGCTCATCCTAAATTATTTATGAATATAATTCATGTTGTAGAATTTATTGCATAACATTTTCTGGATGTTTATATCTTGTTGCTTTTGTTTATTGCATTGCATAACGATAGACCCGTCAATTGATTAGTGTACATATTAGAGACTATTTATTAATGCTATACTAATATTATTATTCAACATGTTATATTGATTAATGTTTATTAACATTGTAGATCACGATGGCACCAAAATGCCATCTAGCTTTCACCCCTGTCCCTTGGTGGGTTACGCGCAGTTCAACATCCGAGGAGTAGTCAGAGCATACTCCATCTACCTTGGCATCGACTGCTCAAGAACCTCCACCGTCAGCATCTACTCCATTGCCGACATCTACTCCATCAACGACATCTACTCCACCGGCAGTTGAGCCTCTACCGTCATCCATATCTGAGATACATGCTACTATGCAGGCATCTGAGTGTACATTTTTATTATATTAGCATAACTTTATTTTTTATATAGTATTTGTATACTTATATATTTGTATAATGTATTTGCATTGCAGGTGCATCATCCAGTTGGATATTTTCAATCCCATACATATGGCACACGTGTGAAACCGCCAGCATCATATGATGGTCTATTATGATACAGAGGGGAGATCAGTAGGAGAGATCGTGTGGAAGATGCATTTCTTTTTTGGAGTGCTTGTGAGGCGGTCGGATATCATTTTTGTAGAGCCTAGAGACTGGCATTTGATGGATGCTGCCATCAGGGATCGGGTATGAAAGGAGATATGGGTAAGCAGACACATCTTAGTTATATTTATGTATTTTATATATTTATACTATATATGTTTGATTAGAATAATTTTGTAACTGATTTATGATAACTTTGTATAGAGAAGGTACGACTTCTCTGATCATGAGAGGGCTCAAGATGTCCGATTAAGGAAGATCGAAGAGTTGTACTGGGGTTACAAGGTCAAGCTCCATAGAGGATGGCTCGAGCACCGATGAGACACTCCGAAGGAGCTTATTTCCTGAATACAGGACTGTCCTCTAAGTCTGTGAGAGAGGATGTTAGACACTAGAGGAGCCAGAAGTTCGAGATAAAATTTCTAACTTTTAAATTTTTCAATACGCTTAAAATTTTATTTAAATATTTTTTAAATATTTATTATTTATTTGAATACTTGTTAGGCTACCTTCCATCAAAATCAGGGAACCATGCAGCCCAGGAGTATATGCACACTCTAGGCCATGAGTCTATGGCTAGTCATGTACATAGAGAGGTAATTAATTCTAAATTTTACTAGATAAATTAAATTCATATTTTTTATCATCTTTTTAATAAATTTATTCTTTGTTATAGTTGATGAGAGATGGAGTGATGCCCAGCCGTAGCAAGATCTTTCGATCCAACCGCATGGATAAGATGAGCAGGTCGATGAATGCTGCGATCAGGCATATTTTTGTAAGAATTAAATATATTAATATATATGATTAGTATTATAGCATTTCTTATAAAATTTTATTTTAATTTATAATTATAGGATCAGTTAGATGCGCTCACGAGCAAGGGCCCGGGATACCTCTAGGCCCCATGACCATCTATCTCAGGTCTTGGGGCTTGAGCACTCTGAGAGGATCCGATGCAGGCCCGGATACACGCCGATGAGCTACTGGTCTGAGGTGAGCATCTTCTCATAGACTTTCGATGTCGTCAATCGGAAGGAGCTTGAGGAGGCAATGGCATGGGCAGATCATGTTGCGATGCGGGCAGATCAAGCTGAGGAGCGCGTATCTCATCTAAAGGGTATTGTGAGAGACATGATATCGACGCTCAGCATGTATTTTGAAGTCATGAATTTCGAGGATATGTTGGCCTGCATTCCAGCTCCAGCTCCGACTCCGACTCCGGCTCCAGCACCAACTCTAACTCTAGCTCCGACTCTAGGTGATAATGTAGATTTAGAAGATTTTTGAAATATTTTATTTTTTAAAAAAATATTATAATAAATTTTATTCGATAATAAAATTTTAGCATTTTAGAATAATTTTTATATTTATTATATTTTTTGTATCATATATCTATATTTATCAAATAAAATATATAAAAAAAATAAAAATTTTAATTTTTTTAATTATTTAAGATCTATGACAGTGATTTTATAATGGCTGCCATATCCATGCCAACCGCTGTCATACTTTTCTGATGCAAATGGTGCCAACCACTGCATTAGATCTATGACAGTAGTTAACAAACCACTGCTATAAATTATCTATGGCAGCGGTTATGTAACCGCTGCTATAGATAATCTATGGCAGTGATTACATAATCTCTACTATAGGTCGATCTATTACAGTGATTTATAAACCACTGCAATAGACTATCTATGACAGCAATTCAAACAACCGCTGCCATAGAACTACAGCAATGGTTTCAGTAGTAGTGGTTAAATAACCGCTACCATAGCTTATGATAGCGATTTTTAGTGATAGATATAATATTTCTAATGATCTTAGGTATATAATAATAATTTATCAACTTTAAGATCTTTTCAGAAGATAACTTCAATATATTTATCCCTACAGCTTCTACTTGGAAAGACTCTCCTCCAACACCATAGAGCTCAAAGTCTTCCTTCTTCAAACTTCTAATTTTCTACAGCCCTTGCAAAGATTTGTAGATATAAAAAATGATAGCAAGTATCCTGTTGGTGTAGAAACTGATCGTCGTCGGAGGTCGCTGGAGTCGAGGCCGCTGAGGTCACCGCCGGGGACCTGCAAAACAAAGTCCCGTTCGGAGCCGATGGGGGTGGCTCCGACAGGACCCTCTGATGCTCAAGTCAGCTCTGGCCAACAGAAATGGACTGCTCGAAATAAGTTCTGAAGCTTAGAGAAGAAGAGGAGAGCTTAGAGATCAGAGAGATTAGAGTTAGCGTATCTGGAGGGGTCCTTTTTATAGCGGAGCTTGATGGTGACAGTTGCAGCCGCGTGCTGGCGGGCCGCTCGAGGTTCGATGGAGCCAGTCTCATGGGAAGGTGCTGTGTGCAGCGGGTTGATGGTGACAGCTGCAGCCGCGTGCTGGTGGGCCGCTCGAGGTTCAACGGAGCCAGTCTCACAGGATGGTGACAGCCATCGCCGCCTCATAGTGGGTCGCTATCACTCGGTGGACTGATGGTGATGCTGCAGAGCTTGCAGCGGATGAAGGGTTGGCCTTCGTCGTGTGCCCATTTCGGAGGAGCTCGGGCTCTTAGCTTGGAGGGAGTTCGGCTCCTATAGGCGAAGGTATGCAACTAAGGCTCGTCCGCTGAGGAGTCCGACAGCTGGGAATCCGAAGCTCCGTAGAAGCTCGGACGCTAAGCAGTTCGGCCGTCTGAACGCATCCATAGAAGCTCGGATGCTAGGAGTTCGGGGAGCTCGGCCGCTAAGCAGTTCGGCCGACTGGAGTTCGAAGAAGCTCGGTGGCTGAACGGGTTGGAATAAGCTCGACCGTCGGGGGCTTGGCCGAAGCCCAACTGCTTGGAGTCCAAGGAGCTCGGGCGCTAAGTAGTTCGGCCGGCTGTAGGAGTTCGGCTAAGATCCGTCCGTCGAAGCTCTTCCGTGGCTGCAGGTTGCATTAGACTGAGCGTCGAGCTAGACTTCGGCGGGAGCGGGATTTATCCCCAACACTAGCCCCCCACTCCTGAGTTCGAAAATTGAAGGAAGGGAGTGCAGGAAAGGCGACTACCGGAGTCTTCCTCCGAGCTCTGTGCTGGTCTAGGTCGAAGCTCGGGGGGATCTCACCTCCAGCTGAAGTTGATATCGAGGTTGAAGCCTGGCGAAGATCCCATTTCCAGTCGGGGTTAACACGGTTGCTTTCTCTAGCTAAGGTCGATGTTGAAGCTCTCCAACCGAGGTTGACATGATAGCCTTCTCTAGCCGAGGTCGATGTTGAAGCTCTCTGGCCGAGGTCGTCATAGGCCTTACCTCTATTCGAGGTTACTCAGGCACTCTGGCCGAGGTTGATGCGGGCGCTCGGAGGAGATCTCATCTCCTACTATCGAAGTTGGCCCAGTCCCTCGGGGGAGATCTGATCCATAGCCGAAGTTGTCAACGATCGCTCGGGAGAGATCTTATCTTTGATCGAGCCTTCCTCGGGGGAGATCTTATTTCGAGCAGCCGAGGTCGAAGTGCGCGCTCGGGGGAGATCTTATCTCCTGCGGCCGAGCTTTCCTCGGGGGGAGATCTTATTCTCCTGCGGTCGAGGTCGAAGTGCGCGCTCGGGGGAGATCTTATCTCCTATGGGGTCGAGCCTTTCCTCGGGGAAGATCTTATCTTCTGCAGCCGAGGTCGAAGTGCACGTTCGGGAGATCTTATCTCCTGCGGTCGAAGTGCACGCTCGGGGGAGATCTTATCTCCTTATGGCCGAGCTTCCCGTATTCGGAGGAGATTCTTATCTCCTACGGCCGAGCTTCCCTCGGGGGAGATCTTATCTCCTGCGGCCGAAGTGCATGCTCGGGGGAGATCTTATCTCCTGGTCGAGCTTCCACGTTCGGGGGAGATCTTATCTCCTATGGCCGAGCTTCCCTCGGGGGAGAACTTATCTCCTGCGGTCGAGCTTCCCTTGGGGGAGATCTTATCTCTGCGGTCAAGGTCGAAGTGCGTGCTCGGGAGAGATCTTATCTCCTATGGCCGAGCCTTCCTCAAGAGAGATCTTATCTCCTGTGGCCGAGGTCGAAGTGCGTGCTCGGGGGAGATCTTATCTCCTGCGGTCAAAGTGCGCGCTCGGGGGAGATCTTATCTCCTGCGGCCGAGCTTCCCACATTCGGAGGAGATCTTAGCCTTCTCGAGGAAGATCTTATCTCCTACGGTCGAGGTCAAAGTACGCGCTCGGAGGAGATCTTATCTCCTACGGTCGAGCTTTCCGCGCTCGAAGGAGATCTTATCTCCTGCGGCCGAGCTTCCTGGCGCTCAGGGGAGATCTTATCTCCTATGGCTGAGCTTCCCTCGGGGGAGATCTTATCTCCTACGGCCGAGCTTCCTTGGGGGAGATCTTATCTCCTGCGGTCGAGGTCGAAGTACGCGCTCGGGGGAGATCTTATCTCCTATGGCCGAGCCTTCCTTGGGGGAGATCTTATCTCCTGCGGTCGAGGTCGAAGTGCGCACTCGGGAGAGATCTTATCTCTGCAGCGAGTCGAAGTGCGCGCTCGGGGGAGATCTTATCTCCTGCAGCCGAGCCTTCCTCGGGGAGATCTTATCTCCTGCAGTCGAGGTCGAAGTGCGCGCTCGGGTGAGATCTTATCTCCTGCAGTCGAGCTTTCCTCGGGGGAGATCTTATCTCCTGCAGCCGAGTCTTCTCGGGAGAGATTTTATCTCCTGCAGCCGAGGTCGAAGTGCGCGCTTGGAGGAGATCTTATCTCCTTGCAGCCGAGCTCCTTCCTCGGGGGAGATCTTATCTCCTGCAGTCGAGATCGAAGTGCGCGCTCGGGGAAGATCTTATCTCCTGCGGTCGAGCTTTCCTCGGGGGAGATCTTATCTCCTGCAGCCGAGGTCGAAGTGCGCGCTCGGGGGAGATCTTATCTCCTGCAGCCGAGCCTTCCTCGGGGGAGATCTTATCTCCTGCAGTTGAGGTCGAAGTGCGCGCTCGGGGGAGATCTTATCTCCTGCAGCCGAGCCTTCCTCGGGGGAGATTTTATCTCCTGCAGCCGAGGTTGAAGTGCGCGCTCGGGGGAGATCTTATCTCCTACGGTCGAGCTTCCCTCGGGGGAGATCTTATCTCCTGCAGCCGAGGTCGAAGCGTGCGCTCGGAGGAGATCTTATCTCCTGCAGTCGAGCTTCCCTCGGGGGAGATCTTATCTCCTACGGTCGAGTTTTCCTCGGGGGAGATCTTATCTCCTACGGTTGAGCCTTCCTCGGGGGAGATCTTATCTCCTATAGCCGAGCTTTTAAGGCTTCCGACCTGCCCCCATTAGCATGAGGTCCCCCGCCAGTTCCCAATACGATAACTATTTGACTGCTCCATCTCCTGTTACCGCAGTTTCTACGCCAGGGAATAACATTATTGGAAGGAAAGAATTTTATCGAAGGGAAGTTACGGGCAGCACATCCCCGTTTGAGGGGTCGTCGGGGCGTTGTTCCTCGGAGCTCCCTCCCTCGGGCAGTAAGTCCCATCCAGACGACCTCCTCTATCCCATGCTGGCCTTCTCGATTTAGAGCAAGGCTTTGTCGCTGGGAGCCGACGAACCACCGATGTACCAAGCTCCTCCCCAGGATAACGTTGATGACACTGTGAGGCGGTCGATCCAGGAGTTTTTGGTTATGGCAGCGCCCTTAGCCGACTTTCTTCAGCCGCTCCTTCCTGACGAGCTCCTCAATTTCGTCTCGCAGTCGGATGCATTTCTCAGCATCGTGGCCGTGGTCGCGATGGTAGATGGAGTATGACCGTGCTTATTTAGGGGAGACCGTAAACCTTCTGGTCTTGGCGGCTGGCTCTTAACTTCGCTGAGAATTCGAGTTAAAAGAGCGGGGCGTAGTTGCGGAACCTTTCGGAAGGACTTCTTCGCATCCTTTTGTCGGAGCCTTGGGGCCTCCTTGGTGGCGAGCTCAAGGAGTTAGGGGTTGTAAAACTAGTGGGGGAACTTTATGCCCAGTTGTCGGAGCTTCCTTGGAGTAATACTCGAGAGGGAGTCCTCGCTTGCCCTAGGGCGGTTATGAGCTCGGCCGAACTTCGTCTCACCTTATGTGAAATCTTTGTTGGGAGCTTTCTTGGTGACATAATCGGGCTGGAGTTCCGCCTCACTTGCACCGAACTTCATTCCGCCTTCCCACGAAAGCCTCCGCGGAAGGAATAATGCCCCTTCCTCGATGATGGGATTCGAGGTGAAGTTCGACCTCATTTGCATCGAACTTCATTCCGTTTTCCCGCGAAACCCTCCGCGGGAGAACTTCCTCTGCTGCTTTTGTCCGGACTTTCTTGATGATGAGCTCGAGGGGGAGCTCAGCTTTGCTTGCCCGAACTTCACTCCACCTCCTGTGAATTCTTTGTAGTGGTTTCTTTGGTGTCATACTCGAGCGTGAGTTCGGCCTCACTTGCGTCGAACTTTGTTCCACTTTCTCGCAGAAGCTTCCATGGAAGAACTTCATACTCCTTTATCGGGGCTTCCTCGATGACGGGCTCGAGGGGGAGCATGACCTTGCTTGTGCTGGAAGGTCGTGGGCACGGCCGAACTTCATTCCGTCTCCTTCTGAAACCTGGGGGAGAACTTCCTTGATGACGAGTTCGAGGAAGAGCTCAACGTCGCTTGCCCGAGCTTCATTCCACCTCCTGTGACTTCTTCGTAGGTGGCTCCCTTGGTGTCATACCCGAGCGGAAGTTCGGCCTGAGCTTCATTCCACCTGTGACCTCTTCGTAGGTGGCTCCCTTGGTGTCATACCCGAGCGAAAGTTCGGCCTCACTTGCGCCGAACTTCATTCCAATGATGAGATTTCAGGAGAAGTTCGGCCTTGCTGCCGTCGAACTTCATTCTGCTTTTCTGCTCGTGGTAAACTCCATTCTACTTTTTCGTAGAACCTTTCTCACGCCGATCTTCATTCCGCTTCTGCGGAAGAACTTCTGCTCTCCGTTTCTCTCCTAAGGGCGATCGGCATGCCCAAATGCTCTTCCTTAAGGCCGGTTCCTCGCATTTTTTTGGCAAAGTCTCCACCGAAGGTTGTCGCACGGCCTGTATCATCTCGGCAGGGTCACGAACCCATCCGGTAGGTTGAACTACTCTACATCTGCGGTGGCTTTGGGTGGAGCCTAGGCTACCGGGGCTGCAACGAAAGCAGACGTACCTGGCACGCAGGACGCCGATCGCCGCATCGAAGCTCTCCTGGAGGCATTTTCTCTTCGGAAGAGAAAGGGGAGATCTCTGGAGAGGAAAAAGAAGAGTCGCTGAGCATTCCTTTAAGAATAAGGGAATCCTGGAGGTTCGGAGGCCCTCCTTCTAGCGCCAATCTGTTGGTGCAGAAACTGGTCATCGTCGGAGGTCGCTGGAGTCGAGGCCGCTGAGGTCACCGTCGAGGACCTACAAAATAAAGTTCCATCTAGAGCCGGTGGGGGTGGCTCCGGTAGGACCCTCCGATGCTCAAGTTAGCTCTGGCCAACAGGAATGGAGTGCTCGGAATGAGTTCTGGAGCTTAGAGAAGAAGAAGAGAGCTTAGAGATCAGAGAGATTAGAGTTAGCGTATCTGGAGAGGTCCTTTTTATAACAGAGCTTGATGGTGACAACTGCAGCCGCGTGCTGGCAGGCCGCTCGAGGTTCGACGAAGCCAGTCTCACAGGAAGGTGCCGTGTGCGGTGGGTTGATGGTGACAGATGCAGCAGCGTGCTGGCAGGCCGCTCGAGGTTCGGCGGAGACAGTCTCATAGGATGGTGACAGCCATCGCCACCTCATAGCGGGTCGCTATCACTCGATGGACCGATGGTGATGCTGCAGAGCTTGCGGTGGATAAAGGGTTGGCCTTCGTCGTGTGCCCATTTCGGAGGAGCTCGGGCTCTTAGCTTGGAGGGAGTTCGGCTCCCATAGGCGAAGGTATGCTGCTAAGGCTCGTCCGCTGAGGAGTCCGACAGCTGGGAATTCGAAGCTCCGTAGAAGCTCGAACGCTAAGCAGTTCGGCTGTCTGAACACGTCCGTAGAAGCTCGAACGCTAGGAGTTCGGGAAGCTCGTCCGCTAAGCAGTTCGGCCGACTGGAGTCCGAAGAAACTCGGTGGCTGAACGGGTTGGAATAAGCTCGACCGTCGGGGGCTTGGTCGAAGCCCGACTGCTTGGAGTCCAAGGAGCTCGGGCGCTAAGTAGTTCGGTCGGCTGTAAGAGTTCGGCTGAGACCCGTCCGTCGAAGCTCTTCCACGGCTGTAGGTTGCATTAGGCTGAGCGTCGAGCTAGACTTCGGCGGGAGCGGAATTTATGCCCAACATATCCAATACCCAAGAGTTTGAAATGAAAAAATTCAAAAACAATATTGTATGTATCTCATACATACCTTTAGATGCATTATTTGCACCAGTCTTCATAGTTGCAAGGTAAGTCTTGCAATTCCTCTTCCAATAGCTTGCCTTGCCGTAATGAAAAAGGCCATTTGTTCGAAGGCCTTCTTCCCCTTCTTCCTCTTATTTATGCCATCTTTAGGGTTCAGCCTCCTCTTAGAACCTCTTTTGCCTGCCTTTTTCTTAGAGTTTCCATCTACAAAAAGAAAAGAAGCCTTATTCTTTTTGATATGGCTCTCTACTATTTTGAGCATATTTAACAGCTCAGGTAAGAAAGTATTCAGTTTGTTCATGTGATAGTTCATGATAAACTGAGAAAATGATTCTGAAAGTAATTATAGAATCAGATCTTGACTTAACTCTCCATCCATGATAAAACCTAATTGGCCTAATCGAGAGATCAGGTCAATTATCATTAATATATGATCTTGCACGGATGAACCCTCTATCATCCTGGCATGGAATAACTACTTAGATATCTCATATCTAGCAGTCCTACTCTATTCTCTATAAAGCTCTTTTAAATTGAGCAATATAAATTGAGTATCCATGCCATCATGTTGCCTCGATAATTCATTACTCATGGAGGCAAGTATGATGCACTTGACAGTAAGAGAATTATTTTGCCACATCTTGTATGTGGACTTTTCTTCCTCTATGGCATCTTCTTATAATGGCTCAGGATCATAGGCATCAAGAATATAGGAGAGTTTTTCTTCACTGAATACTATTTTTAAATTTCTCAATCAATCCACATAATTAGGACCGATCAATTTATTTGAGTCCAATATACCATGCGGTGAAAGTGAAGAAGTCATTTAATCAACATAATAAAAAATATTACATAAGCAAACAACTCATGATGATCTACATAATTAAATTAGGTCTTTAATTTAATTATATCTCATACTATTTTATCGAAAATCATAACCCTCTACTATGATAATCGAAAAATCCTAATTAATTTTCTTAGTGGGATTAAGATCCTAATTTCTTATAAAAGGTCTTGTGGTTGCATAATAAATCTTTTATAAGTTCAAAGATAGGAAATTCTTTCCAATTGTATCTCATGCAATTCTTAAAATATTTCTGACCTCTAAAACATTAATAGTCTTGTGTTAGCACAACAAACTATAATATTTTAGTTAAGTAAGATCCTTCATTTCTATATAGTCAAAAAAAAATATAACTGCTCTTGTGGTTACACAATAAAGTGGTATACCCAAAATATTATAAGCATCTCAATGCACTATAAAAATATTATATTAATCCTCATAATAAGTCTTGTGGTTGCACAACAAATCTAATATGGTTCATGACATAATAATAAACTAGCATGAAGAAAGGTCTTAATGTAGTGAATATAATACTAGGCATCCTAATCAAGAATTAAATTAATCTAATCAACCAGATAAGTGAAAGAGACGTGGGGTCCCTCCATTGCTTTTCTTAGATACCAATAAATTGGCTAGGTCAGACAACGTAATCAATTAGAAATCTCGTTCTCTTTACCAATCATGAACTACTTTTCTAGACATCGATCGATCAATTAGACATCAAGACTGGTTCTGCTATCGATTAATTACACTACAACTTAATATAATTTTACAAAGAGCTTTAATTAGTCTCTATGCATATTCTAATTTTAATCAAATAATATACATGAATTGATTATATCAATCATAACATATAAAATATATTAGCATGTAATATCATTCTAGGACAACCATCATCACATAGTGGACATTTGCCACTATGCTAGGGCAATCTTATAGAATAATATACATCATAATTTAATTATAATTAATTAAATATAATCACATCATATTAATATCATACTAATCATATCAAACATGATGATATCATATTTACAATATTGCCATTAAACTATAAGCATAACAACATATGATTTAACCTAATAAGGTTTGCTCTGATGCCACTGTAGGGTTTGGTGTACCGGATGGAAGCATGGATTTCAAAGCAAATATTATGAAATCATAAAATCAAACCCAAATTCTAGGACCATCTTATTAAAATTAAATCATATAATATACATTTATAACATAAATTAGGATATTGGAACATATCTCTAATCGCTAAACCCTAACTTGATTCTGATCGTCAGCAGCAGTCCATCAGGGATTCCACCAGGTGCCCACGTGTTCATCCTCCAACATTGATCCATACGAGGATGTGATTAAGACTCTAGCACCTCTGAATATTTTTTTATTAAAGTTCTTATGATAAGAACTTTAATTTATTTGGGCAGAACCTTCTTTAGCCTTTGCTGTCATCCTCTTGGCCTACTCTTTCCTAACTTTCTATTCTCCTTGTCTTCCTTTACTCTCTTCCTAAGCTCTTATCTTAAGGCAGACTTCTTGTCCTTAGTTAGGACTTTGTCTTAACAAGCGAAGGAAGAAAAAAATTGGACAATTAGAAAAAGTGTGTAAGAAAGAAGGAAGAGTTTCTAATGCATTGGACTCCCGAAGCATACCCCTATTTATAATTCACATAGGGGTGTCTCAATGAACATCTCATGCCCTCTCCCTAGGCATATCTCATGCCCATTTAGTATCTCATGCCCCCTTTTGATTTTCAAGCCACGTGGAATACGTAGAGTTATTCCGAAAAGGTGCCTTAAAGTAGGACTCTTCAGACTAATTCTACGTCATTTTTACAAAAAGTCGCAAAACTTCACATAGGTAGCGCCATTAATCAAGGGATGAGATCAAACATAGAGGCTATCCAATGGCCTTTAATTGGTGCATCAAACACCAAGGGAGCATGGAGATAAGGCATGAAAATGTCAAAGGCCAAAGGGCCTTTGACTTGGTCCAATGGACGCTTACAAGGGGGAAATGGCTAGGACTCCTCTCTTATCCAAATTCTAGATATTCTACGAAGAAATTTCACCTACAGAAGGACTCTTCTATGCCCCTTCTCAGATCTAAAATTACATAACTAAAATTATGTAGAAAATAGAGGACAGTGCTAATATATCTTGCACCAAGAGTCCTTAGCGCATGAACTACTTCCCACGTGCCAAGAGAGAGAGTCTCTGGCATGTGGGACTCAAATATGTGGCACCCAATAGCAAGCCCAATAAGCTTAGGTTTCTTCCAATTCAAGCTCAAATTTGATTTGGCTCAAATCGGATCTTAGTTAGCCCAAATCAGAACTTGATTCGAATCCGATTCGAATCTAAGTGCTAGGGTTTGCAACATGTGCTAGCATGTTCAACCTGCAAACTTGATCTAATCCAATTAGACCCTTGATTAATTTTCTTTGTGTGTGATCTATTAGATTTTACATCTAGCCAGCAGTGGATTCGGATATGATTTAACATAATTTGGTTAGAACTCAACCAAACCGATTTAGATCAAATCTACTTAATCCGATTTGATCAATTAGAATACTTTCTAACTAATAATTAATTAAACTCTTTAATTTAATCAAATTTATAAAATAAGATTGACGTCTACCAATGTATCATGTCTATCTAGAAAATATAAAATTTTAGTAGAAATATCAAAAATATTCTTCAATGAAAAATTATCGTGCAATAGGATCCTTTGATCACTCTGCATCTCGAATATAACTCTAAGTATGAAAATATGTCAAACCTAATATTATATTCATATTTCTCTCGATCTTATAATGATGATTCGATTAATGAAATATTAGATACTATTTCTAATTTTCATCATACTTTGATCAAAGTCTTCTTGAATCATCATTCGATGAAAGCAACTAGAATGCAATCTTCTCTTACTAAGAGTGATCGATTCCATGTTGACTGACTCACAATCTCCATATGCAATCCACTATATCCAGAACACTCCATACATGACCGAGTCATGAATAAGTATAAACTAAAATATGGATTCATGCATACAAGATTTTATGATAGTCTCGATCAAAGGATTACATATACAACTCCTACTATGAGAACCATCTATTAACATGTAGATAAGACTCTATTAGATGTTCTTGAGTGGATCAATTTAATGAACTCATTTTCTAATGAGCATCTACATCCTTGCATTAGTGTCATACACAAGTGATTATGAGATCAATCATTTTCTCCATCGAGCATACATAGGATGTGCCAATCTTACCAAAAATATTGATCTCCAACTTAATATTTTATTGATCAAAAATATTTTAAATTAGAGTTTTATAATTTTAGATCTCACTGGTATGATATCATCATAACCCTAAAATCATAGCCCTAATTTATGAAATTCATCATTATCTTAAATAAATAATTAATATACAACATATGATGAAATAAATATCTTTATTAATATGAAAATATTATTACATGAGCTTGGAAGATAAAAGAATAGCCCATCAAAATATATATTTCGATTGACTTTTAGGGCATATTCCTTTCAGAAACAACCTAAGAGTTTTTAAGAAAGTGGGAGAGAATATTTGGTCTATAGATTGAAGAAGTCCATCTTTGGCTTGAAAGAAGCATCTAAACAATGGTATTTGAAATTTGATGAGATGGTAACTTCTCTTGGTTTTGAAGAAAATAATATTGATCAGTGCATCTATCTTAAGATCAGTAGGAGCAAGTTTATCTTTCTTGTCCTATACGTTGATGATATTTTGCTCGCCAGTAGTGATTATGGTTTGCTCAATGAAACTAAACAAATATTATCTAAAACTTTTGATATGAAAAATTTTCGAGAGGCAACTTTTATCCTAGGTATTGAAATTCATATAGATAGATCACATCATCTATTGGATTTATCGTAGAAGATATATATTAATAAGATTCTTGAAAAATTTTAATATACAGAATTGTAAACCATCTGATACACCTATGCTAAAGGTGACAAGTTCAGTAAAGATCAGTACCCTAAGAATGAGCTTGAAAAAGTTCATATAAAGAATATCCCTTATGCTAGTGCTATAGGAAGTCTGATGTATACTCAAATTTGCATCAGACTTGATATTATCTTCATGTAGGAGTTTTTTGTAGATATCTATCGAATTCAGATTTTCAACATTGGATTGCAGCAAAAAGAGTAATGAGATATTTACAGAAAATCAATAACTATATGCTTGTATATAAAAGAAGTGGTGATCTACAGTTGTTAGGGTATTCAGATTCAGATCTTGCTGGATGCTCAGACAATTTAAAATCAACTTCAAGATATATTTTTTATGTTAGTTGGAGGTGTTGTATCCTGGAGAAGTGTTAAACAGACCATGACAGCTTTTTTTATCATGCAAGATGAGTTTATTGCCTGTTATGGAGCTGCTACTTAAGCTATTTGGCTGAGAAACTTTATTGCAGGACTTCAGATTGTTAATTCTGTCTTCTAACCACTGATAATTTATTATGATAATAGTGCTGTTGTGTTCTTTACAAAGAACAATAAATCTTTCAATGGATCTAAATATTTAGAGCTGAAGTACCTGACAATAAAAGATTTTATAAAGAAAGAAGACATAACTGTTGAGTACATAGATACAGAGTCAATGTTGACTGATCCTCTAACTAAAAATTTGAGGCCCATATACTTTACAAAGCATATTGAAAATATGGGCATACTGAGTTTTTTTAATGTACTTGGTTAGTGGGAGTAACTTTATATTTATATTTTATTATTATTTTATTATAATTTTTTTACATCTCATGCACTTTTGATGTACATTATTGGTATAATAAATTAATGATATATTTATTTTAATTCTTTTGTTTATGTGTGCATATTTATTTTAGTATACTTAGAGATATCTTTTGTTTATATATCTGTTATATGAAATATGAGACTGGATATTGAGTCTCAGATATGTCGTGTTGTCTCGTCATTGACACCATATTGAGTATGTGGATAGAATGGCTTGTTGTTAAAGTCATTAGAATTTTTTTTGCTTATTTTATACCCAAGCATGTTGAAGAAAAATTAGAGGACTGATAATGAAAATAATATATATTTGGATTACTTTTGAATGCTATTTTCTTGCTATACTACCATACCAAGACTCATGTTAATAGTGTTAGTTATATTTGTAATCATGAATAGGTCTTGTATCAAATAAAGGATGCAATTACTTTCATGATTCAGTATGATTAATATTATTGGACCGATTCAATTCTGAGGTGCTGTATATGGATCATATATTTTTTAAAATCATGGCCACATACTATATTTTTTATTATTCAGTCTGAGAGTTATTTTTAAAAGTAAAATATTTTTAAAATTTTAAAATCTTAATTAATATTATCCAAGTGGGAGAATGTGAGAATTATCCTAATTATGGACTATCATTAATTAATTAATTAATTAATTTTATTTTATTAAAAATGGACTGATTATATAATTTAGATTAATAGACATATATGTAAGCCCAATATTATTTGTAATTCTTTTGTTTTGGGTTAAGTGCACTTTATTTTGGGTTGGTGTGGTTAGGATGGTACAATATAGGCTTTGGTCCAATATGAGCCCATGATGGATGGGCTTATTAGAATTTTGTTTATTTGGCTAGATCCCCTCTCCGCTTTCTATAAATATTATAAAAATAGTTTTCATGTTTGTACCATCGAATAGCCGTCTGTTGAGAAAAAATTGGTAGAAAAGGATCTAATTTCGGTGTTCCATTGCTGTTATTCTTCATAAGTCAATGATGAATATAGGTACACATCTATTTTTGTATTCTAATCTTCTACATAGATTCATGAAAATCTTCTACATCTTGGTGTCAGAATCTATGAAATTGTAAACACTCGAAAGATCAAATTGATTTTACCAGATAGCTCTACTCGATATGATGATTTCTAAATCTCGGCCCATCAGCTGTCAACTACAATACATTAACCTTGATCGTGAAATAAAATGGCCCATTTTGTTAAGGTCTAGAGTTGTGTAACTATGCACGTAGTTGTTAAAAAATTTAATCAAACAAGAGCTATCATACAAGAAAACAATTATTAAAAAAAAAAGTAGGATGACATGTCGCAAAATCGATAAATGACTAGCTGGATCACTTTTAGCTGGCTGAAGATTAGCTTCATTATGAAACGAAAGATTTATTTATCCCCAAGGACGGCTAAAGGAGGATAAGTGGCTCCTTGGATACGTCATGTTTATCCCTCCCCTTTGTTTTGGTCAATGCTCCTTTAGCCCCATTCCTGGGAATTACGTATACCGAAGGGCTCTTCGATCAGGCTTAGATCCGGGTGTAAGTGATGTAAACCAAGCTCTTTATTCTGATTGGAGAAATATCCATTACCACATTCAAGTATTTTTCACCTTGCAGGATGTAAATATTAATTAAAAATTATTATTATAATATAACAAATTATTATATTTTAATTATAAATTACAATTATGATGTTAAGATATTGTATGTTTGTACATAAATCTTAATTTTATATTTTTGTGATAGATTGTAACATTATTAATTTATTAGATTATTTTTGGGCTTTTTTTTTTTTGTATCTATTTTGTCGATTGGAATGGAAAAATAGAGGACCAAGGACAGGACTTAGAACACAGACTTGTTTGGTTGATGAAAATAAAATAAATAAATAAAAATATATATATATATATATATATATATATATATATATATATATATATATATATATGATCAATATGAAAAATTAAAAAAATTTTATTGTTTGATCAAAGTTTTCAAAAATAAATTATGAAATGATATTTTTAAAAATATTTTTATGAATAAAATGACTAAAGATCTTTTTCTTTGTCAAAAATATTATAAATATTTTATATAATTTTTATAAAAAATAAATATTTAACTAAATATAAAATATTTAAAAATATAAAAATTATTTTTTTAATATTATATTTTAAAAATATTTCAACGAAAAAATTTGTTTCAATCGCTAAACGTGTCTTAAAATATTATTATACTTCATCATCAATCTTAAAGCGGTCGCCGGTTGTTCCGATTCGCAAGAACAAAAAATCGTACTAGTACCCCTCTCACCGACGTCCGCGGATATCCAAACCCCGGATAAGGGATAAAGCATGTGAACAATTTGTCGTGTCATGGAACTCAGATACATGCAGATGCATAAAATTTCTACGCGGAAAGCAGATCTGCCGTCCACCCGACACCTCATGCCATCAACTCCTCCTTCATGCTTCGCGCCACGTTCCCCCACAATTTAAGCGGCCATGTCGGCAGTCCTCCAGATGGATTCCCGCACAATAGTTTATACGCGCAACACTAAGAACCGGAGGTCCTCCCACGACGTCAGCACGTCCGTTCGCCCACGCATATCCAATCCACTCGGTTCGACCCCTTCATTTCCCTAGGCGCGCATCAACCGTTGGTTTACCAATCCAACGGCCATCGTTCCCCCTCTCTGACGCGCGCACCAGTGCCAAAGAACCACGGGAAAACCTGCGGGGCCCTGGTGGGCCCAACCAATTTCACCTGCTTCATGATCCACGTCAGCGAGGAATGGTGGTAACCCAGAAGAGAAGTGACGGACGGGAGATACGAGCCCCCCCGTGGACTCCTAGGGGACTTCCACGTCTCTTCTAATAAATGCAACAGACAACGTCCAGCTCCATTCTTCCGCATAATCATTGCTATGCGAATCACATCAACCATTCGCTCCAAACCATCCCGCTCGCTGCCTCGTAACGTGACGGAACGACGCCCGGAATCTGAATTCTCTCGTATAGGAATTTTTATGCGGCCAGCTCGATGGGACACCTCTAGGGTGCTGTCCCCCCCTCCCCAGGATTTCGTCCGGGACCCCACCGCCCTCAATGCGGTTCCGCTTAGCGGCTTGTTTTGTTTTGAGAATAAATGTAAAGTTGTTCTATTTTTTCTAGCTGATTTATTTATATTTTTTTAAAAAAAATATTTTTTATATAAATAATATTTAATTATAAAATATAAAAAAATATTTATCTAAAAATAATTAAATTATTTTTTTATGGATATAAAGTAGGTATTTAATTTTATATGTAAAATATATCATCTTTATTTTCAATATCTTTATTATCTAAAATAATTTAATTAATTATTTTTTTAATTTAAAAATATAAAAAATATTATAAAAAATTTAAATAAATTTAAATAATTTACTAAAAAAATAGTAATGTAAAAGTATATGAGTAATAAATTTCGAAATAATTTATTTACATATAAAAAATATAACTATATTATTTTTTATCTAAATGTTATTTAAAAAATATTTATCAAAAAAATATAAATTTTTAGATAAAATAAAAAAATGAGCCCCACGTGTCGCCGACTCCTGCCCTCCCACTCTATGACGAACCGGACCGTCATCCCTTCCACCCTACCCCTATTTATTCCACCCCCTCTCCCCCTCTTCTTCGGCTTGCCCCTGACATCTCTCTTTTCTCTCCCCCTCATGGTGGAGCGCCACGAGATCGCGCGCCGGTGACCCCGCCGCCGCCGAGCCGATGGAGAACTTCCGCCACCAGCAGACCCCCGGCTCGGACCGCTTCCTCGGCCTCGTCGCCCCGCCCCCGGCCGCCAACGGCACCGTTCTCTCCGCCGGCGAGGACGAGCTTCACGAGGACGAGATCTTCTGGACCGGGGCCGATCCTCCCTCCTCCGAGCCCTATCGCTACCCCATGAAACCCTCCCCCGCTATCGCCAAACCGAACCTTAGCCCCGCCGGGTTTCGGCGCCTCCCGGAGCGGAACTTCGGAATCCTTGCCGCCCTCCTGGAGGACGACAAGAAGCCGGCGACAGCGAAGGCTGGCCCCACCTTCCACCAACGGAAGGCCGCCGCCCGCGCCCCCACCTCCTCACGGTCGACCTCCACTTCCCCTTCCTCTGTCTCCACCTCCGCTCGGATGATCCCGGTGGTCCCCAAGATGAAGCCAGAGTCCGTGCTCTCGATGCCGGGCGGGAAGATCTACCATCAGTCCGCTCCGGTGAGAGTCCCGGTGCCGCCGCCGAATATGAGGAGAGGATGGGGGGAGTCCGAGATGGACGACCGAGATTTGGACGAGGATGAGGAGATGCTGCCACCCCACGAGATCGTGGCGAGGCGGTCCGGGAACGGATCGCCGATGACCACCTTCTCGGTGCTGGAGGGGGTCGGAAGAACGCTCAAGGGGAGAGACCTCCGCCGGGTTCGCAACGCCGTCTGGCGAAAGACGGGCTTTCTCGATCTATAGCGAGGAAAGTGCCTTTCCCCCTTTTAAAAATTTTCTCTCTTTTGATTTTGGCGTTATCCTATTCTGTGATTTTAGGTGGAGGGGATGGGAATTGACAGCGTTTTGGTGGATCGATGACAATAAATAATCGTCTTTCGCCACTTTGCCCATGGGGTTCTTCAATTTGCCTTTGCTTTTATTGTTTTTTTTTTCCTCTTTTGAGACTAGCCTTTGCTTTTATATCAATTCGTGCTCACCATCTCTCCCAACTTGGAGCGGAATTTGTCAGTGCTCCCATCGTGAAAGAGAAAATTCACATTTGGTCTCGAATTTTGTCTTTGTAATATAAACAATAAAAGCAGAAAATAAAATACCACACAAAACAGATGGAGTAGATAATATATCAGTCCACGATACTCCTTATATGCTCACTCGCATGAGAGACGATCTAGTCTGCAGGGAGACACCCTCTCGAGGTCCTTGAATGTTGCGCAAAAGCGGATGAACCATAAACTTTTTCGTCCAGTTCTGAATCCATTGCGGTAAAATCATCGTCGATGATTAGATTATCGGTTTTCAGTAGATAGCTGACGTCCGCTCAGATAGCTGCTCTGCTTCAGATACGGAGATATATCTTGCTTTCTTTTCATTATAAAAGGTGGTGTTATTTTTTTTCAATAACTTTCTTTTTATAAGAAATGTCTATATAAGAATCTTAAACCTATAAATTTTATATTACTTTTCTCATTGATATCCGTACATAGACCATTCAAGTTGCTGCCCCACTTTTGAGATTGACATAATGTGTGTGATCGGTTCGGAGAGTTTGTTTGCAACAAGGACATCTCAGCGCACTCATAGAATATATGTTGCATTTTTTTATTAAATTAAAAAAATATTTTATAATTCAATTTTTTCAGTGTACCTCTGTAAACGGCCTAAAGTTCATCATGGCGCCTGGGTGTTCTTAATTGAATTTAGATGATCTTAGCTGTTCGTTCACGAATGACGGTGTCTGGTATGGACGTTCAACGGCTATCTTTTTACAGAATATGGTGGTGGATCAGGGCAATTATGTTGTGTTTTCTCAGCTTGCCACATGGTGTCTGTGGCTCATCCAAGCTGTGAACTCGTATACTTAATGCGTCAAATTTGGTGCGGAAAACTCTGCACTCATCCATCCATTCAGTGTGTCACGGCAACAATGTTCGTAAAAGAGAGCGTCTGGATAAGATTTCTGACTGATTGGACACCGAAAGGTGGTAGTTGAGAGTTCAGCCACAGTTTGGAAAGTTGTGGTCTCCAATTTATAGCTAGGAGCAATATAAGGCTTCCTTTGGGACGGGTTTTGGTGGAAACCAACTTGGTTTTGGAGAAATAAAATCAAGTAGTGTGCATGAGACCTGGTTTTATGGGTTCCAAACATATTTTGCATTTGGTAACAGGTGCATTTAAACCCAATGTTTGTGAGAATGTATTGGGATGCTCTCAGCGTGGTTTCGAGGTACAGATTTCGAAGGCGGATGAATATGCCTCTGCCAACCCCGGTATCCTGTGTGCTTGGCTGATTCATGGTGAAGGGATAAATAAGTATTGATAATAATAATATTAATAATAATAATAATAATAATTAATAGTTTATGATTTTTTATTATATTATTATTATATTACAGTATAATATTGTTTTATCTTTATTATATAGCATTCGGCACAATATTATATTATACTACTATAATATAATATTATGATAGTACATCATGGTACAATATTATAATAATATATTTTATATATTATTACATGACTAAACGAAGAAGAGGGTTGAATTGGACATGGGAGATGGGACAGAGGGCAGTGTCGTCCTTCCATTCAATTAAATAACAACAAGAAATGCTTCCTACCTTGGGTCCGGAGGGGTCTTATTCTTATATGGATCTCGTTGAGACAGAGGTCTTAAAGGATGTTTGGCAATTTATCCTGGACAACGTAGGGCTTAAGACATCGTAAAAGTTCTTATTTGCAGGGAGAGGATCACAACATATGAGTTCCTGCATCTTATTTGCTGATGCTGATGTTTGTATATATATGTAAGGGCAATGGAATGGTACCCTGTTACAACAACAACAATAACAAGGAGAAGAAAAAACTCTTATGGCAGCAAAACGAAGGCATTTTTTATTTTAATAATGTTTAGGAACTTAATTTCTGAATGGAGTCGCCACAGATGCTCTTTAACATGGGTTTTAACATTCATTATTAACATCCCTGTCGTGTTCTGAACACATCATGCAAAGGCATTGTTAATATTGATGTTACCAAATTTTGTTTTTTTGTAGTTTGTCATTGAGATTCAAGGATGGCAACTGTGGGAAATATGATGAGTCACCGATCCAGACAAAATGTACTGATAAAAAAAGTGACATTTAAACCACTTTGGTGCAACCTCCTTATTTTGGGACTACAAAACACGAAACCGATGGGATAAGGCTTGCAAAATTATGAAGATAGTTTCTTCTTGTACCTAGGCCTAGGTGATGATGAAGCTGATATCTTTAGTTTATCTGACTTTTAAATTACTTTCTGTTCTTTTATACAATTTTTTTTTTCTCATTGAGTTACTTTGTCAGTTCATCATACTCTGAGTGTGAATAACATTGCCGTGTTCCATCCTTTATTATATGTTTTGCAGTTTGCTGTCATTTCTCAGCTGCTAGGTCCATCACTCTCAATCTCATGTGGTTCATAGCCTAAATTTCTTATGTCCTGAAACTTTGAATTGCTGGGGGCATGTTGCTGGTCATCTTCAAGCCTTACCGAACGAATTCAATGAATCAAGATGTGAAGAAACAGTAGTCTGACGTTATCTATTCAATCGTATCATGGCATTCTCTCATTTGCCACATGATCATGGGTGCAGGATAAATCTAAATGTCATCACAAGACAATTACAACAGCAGTGGCAATTAGTAAACCTTGTCCAATATATATGGTGGTCATTTAATAATTATGTAAAGATGTGAGGTCAGACTTAACAAAGAGGCTGAAACATATATCGTGTTGTTGCTTGAAATTATTTGCTTAGGAAGCGGTGTGGTCGGTCTCACACAAGGATGCTGGAGTAACCTGCAAAGTAAAATTGGAGTCGGAGGATTTGACTCTGATGAGGATCCTTCGACGCTCAGTAGAAAACGAAGAAGCAACAATAGATTCTCTAAAAGAAATTTCTTGTACTTACCTGAGTTCTCGGGGCTTATGATTTTTATAGAGAAAATGCTTTGTGGGCATTATGCTATTCCACTAATTTCGGACCGCTAATCATGTCGTTTCGATATTAAGGCCGTTTTCCTAAAATGAAAAGGCCATTACCAGCATAACCTGGATGCGCTGTCTGCTCCCGTGAGATTAGGCAGAATGGATAACAATTTGATTATGGTTGGATTATAACTAGGTCGTTGCTTATCCTCAGAGGGAACTAGTAAATATGCTGAAGAGCCATTCGTCCGAGATGGTCCAGCAGAATTAAATGTCAGGTAAGCTGTTGTCAAAGAAAACAGCTCCGAAGCACGCCTCTGATCGTCCTTCGGATCGGATGATATGAGGATGGTCTCTTTGCCTCGATGCGCTAATGCTTCCATGCTGATCTGAGATGTTTTAGTTACTAATTTGAGGCATTCATGTTACCACAATAATACTATCCTCTTAGTGCTGAGTCTGAGAATTAGGTGAAAGAACTATTCTCAAATAATACCTTAGATTGAGTAACATGCTCTTTTACTTATGATCGCACTTTTGGCATTTAATAGCTGATGATGTCAGTATGTGGCGTGGCTATCAAAAGCGACCATAATTAGGAGGATCACTCAACTGTCGGTTCTTTAAGAGAATAATTTAAAAGATGTCATTTTGTCTTCATCTTTCCTCTTTTAAATATACCTGGAAGGTGAGCGAAGGAGATAACTATGATAACAACGATTATCATTTTCTCTACCTAAAATTTTGTGTTGAGCTTTGAAAGTGAGATGGATCCTACGTTGGCAAGGATGTTGCAATTGTCTTTGGCCGAATGAGATAGGTTAGGACCTTGTCTGCTCGCTCTTCAATTTCTGAGGGTACGACCATTAGAGCTTTAAATGTTGGTCCTCCGACCATGCTTCTTCCTGCTCCGACGAATATGGGGGATGAAAATCCTCCATTGGCCGACGAGCCAGTGAATTCAACGATGGAGGCCATGGTTGAACCAACAAATCTGATTATTGAAGTTGCGGTCGCACTAATGGATTCGACGATAGAAGCTATTGTGGGGGTAGTTTTGTCGATTTTTTCAGTGAAGGTTGCTACAGAGGAGCACCCGACAGGAGAGATTTCTACTGAGGATCTTCTCACTAGAGCGGTAGAGGTCATGAAAATGGCTAAACCTTCTAAGCCGGCTAGAGCAATCAAAATTGTGGATCCATTGGAACAGGTGGTTCGTATGTCTAGTCTTCCTTCGGTTGAGACTCGGGCAAAGATTTTACGATCGAACTCTCCTTCTTTATGTGCTGCGAAGATCCGTAAAACTACGGTAGAGTTTTTAGAGGGTGACCTCTCACCTAAGAGAGACGAGCTTTGGAGGGAGAAGGTACTTAGCATTGAATGGCGGGTGCCTTTAGGTCCTTAGCTCTGTTCGATCATTACTTGGTTAGTTTTGTCGGGATTACTTTTGGAGCTTTAGCTTTGGAACTGGCCGAAGCAAGGAAAGAAATCGATAGATTAAGATACTATCTGAAGCAGGAGAAGGTTGCTAATACTGAGCTGACTAAGAAGATTGACTGCTCTGAAAAGATACTTTCCAAAGCTTGAGAGATGATTGATCATCGAGATGACGAACTAAAGAGAGCTCGTAGAAGGAATGAAGATCTCAAAAGATGAAGGTCTGAAGTCGAACGAAATTATCATCGAGCCCGTGATGACATTGACCATTTGAGGAGGATTCTTGAGGGGAAAAGAAATTCTACATCTGAGGTTCGCTCTCTAAGAAATTTTGATAGGGGGCTAGCTAAAAGGCCCAAAACCTTCAACAGGGAGCACCACGAAGAGTGGATGTCCCGAAGGCCCGAAGGTTCTTCAGTTAGAGGAGCACCGATAATTCGAGAGCCATTAGAATCTTAGATCGAGCTTCGAAGGATAAATGAAAGGCTCGATCAATTATATAAGAGTGGGACTAACATCGTGGTTCGAACTTGCAAGTTTGGATTCTCTGCAGGTTTCGAGAGATGTAAGAAAATATTTCAGATGCACCTTCTCATGCTTTTGCAAATGGATTCGTCAGATAGTAGCTTGAAGGTTGTGATAAGCCATTGCCTTGGAAAATTTGCAAAGGCATATGATAGTCTTGTGGGGACAAATAAGGCTGATTCTGCCGCACAAATAAAAGAGGCCGATGTTGAAGAAGGCCATTCCATGATCATTGAGAGATTTAAAACTATATTTTGTCTTCTTCTTTTTCTTCTTTTTGTAAGCACAGTGCGGTATTAAGACTTATGAATAAAATTTTGTTTTAGCTAGAGTGACTTGTTCCTTCTTTTCTTTCCTTTTTTGTGTCATGCTTCAAGCTTGTAATCCGAACTTCGATCCGAACTATATTTTGTAATTCACGAAGTGTTCGTCAAAGAATTTAATGGGGTCTGAAGGGGATGAAATCGAAACCACCTCTCGTATGGTAATTATTGTCGCACGTCTCTACATATCCCTTCAAAGGTGGCACATAGCATGATTCCAGCCATCCGTATCAATTGTCGTATCAGTAGTGGAGGTTGCATCCAATTAATAATTGCCACATGCTTGGGTTACATCGATTTATGTTTTTGGTATTTAATGTTCTAAAAAGATGAATCATTTGAAAATTTCTCCAATTCGGTTTGTATATAAATCCTGGACAAGACAAAAGATTGAGCTCTATTGTCTCCTTTTGTCGTAGGTTCTTCATCCATCGGTCTTCTTCTTTTAATTTCCTTTTGCCTTTTTTCTTTCAAAGAAATGGCTCATCTCGGTGATTTTAACTTTGCTCCGATGACCTTTCAATCTGAGATGATAGAGAAGGATGTGGTGTTGCTTCACAATCAGTACTACATTCATTCGAGATTTCAGTTGGAGGTTCCAAAAGCAAAGGAACGGATTTGCAATCCTCCCCCAAGTTGGATAAGCCTATATAAGGAATACTTCCGAACTGGGTTGAGGCTTCCTTTTCATTTTTTTTCTTACTCTTTTTCATTTCCCCGAGATGTCGCTGTATTTGGTAGTCCCGAACTTATGCGGCACATTTGCGACTTTACAGCAGCAAATGTATTGGCTGGGGTTGAACCTAGCATCGCATTTTTTGCTATTATTTTACTTTGAAAAGACATCCTAGATCTCATGGATGATGGTACATGTCACCTAGAAGTAGGAAGAACACTACCTTGTTGATCCGAGGTGCTCTTTCTGCTATCTATGACTGGAAAGAGTGTTTTCTATTTATTTTCCAAACTTCAAGTGATGAATGGGGTCTTGTAGATTGGAGCAAATCTCAAGAGGCTGTATTAAGGGAGCCATCACTTGATCAACTCATAAGGCAAGATTTGGAGACCCTGCACAGCTTCGGAGTTTCGAAGCTGAAAGAACTCCTATCTAAACAGACCCTATTCAATGTGAGCATTAGCCAAGTCAATCCCGAAGGTGCGTATGGGCTTCATGCCTCATGATTGTATTCATTTAGCTTTTGAAATCTGATAATAATTGATCGATGCTTTGGATTGCAAGGATGGATCTGAGCTTTCCAAAGATATCAGATTTGAAGACTCTTCAAAAAAGAAAGATGGAGCCAACTGGCAGTAGATCCATCCATGCTCAAGTCGAGCATCTTCCTGTGCCACCAACCTCTTGGTCAGAAGAGCCTGAACTTCATGCTGTCGATGATTTCAGGATTATGAGGGTTCAACCTGACTCGGGCTCTTCAACTCCTAAGGAAGGTCAAAAAAGTTTGGGTGAATGTTTATTCAGCGAAGCTGTCTTCACTACAACAACACTAATTTTTTGCAACATAAAAAGTTCATCACTAATAATAAATTTCCATCGCTAATAATTATTAGTGACGAAAATTTCATCGCTAATTCTTCATCACAAAAATGAGATCGTAAATAATAATTAGCGACGAAAAGTTAAGTTTCGTTGTTAATAAAATTTTTTTATGATGAAATATTTTCATCATAATTTTTTTTATTTATTAAATTATTTATGATGAAACTATTTGCAATGAAAATCCAAAATTTTTCATCATAAATAAAAATTATTTATGATAAAAAATTTCTATCATAAATAAAAATTTATTTATAAATAATAAATTATTTATGATGAAAAGATTCTATCATAAATAATAAATTATTTATAATAAAAAATTTCATCATAAATAATTACATCAATTGCGATAGAAATTTTCTATCATAAATAATTTTTATTTATGACGTAAATTTTTCATCGCAAATGATGCAATTATTTGTGATAGATTCATCATAAATAATTTATTATTTATAATGGAATCTTTTCATCATAAATAATTATGTCACAAATTATTTTTTTAAAAAAATTATAGATAAATATATTTTATAATTATTATTTTTAATATTTATATTTATAATTTATCAAATTATAATAATTTTTTTAAATAAATTTCATCCATAATAAATTTCACCATTTCATTATATAAAAAAAATATTTCATTACAAAAAGTATTTTTTGGTATACAAAAGATTCAAAATAAAAATAAAATATATAAAAATAGACCGCTGGCCGTCAAGCATCGATAGTATCTAGAGAAGAAAAATGGACCAAAGGAAGGGGGAGCACTCAAAGGAGCTCGGACCGGTCTGCTGCCTTATCAACTGTATCATCTGCTTCATCTGTACCATCTGCTCCATCATCTGCATCTACAATAGTTAGTACTCATCGACATGTACAGTCAACTCAGCAGCCCATTGTCGATCCTCAAATGCCTATCTCTGCATCTCTGCCAGTCGGACATCACAGGCAGTATGGATATCAGCCCTAGATGAATGTGAAGATATAAGAGCTCTGATCCCATGCCTTAGTTTTCTAACATAACAGGATCTCGTACCAAGCTCCTAATCATAGATCTCATCATCTATGGATACAGACGAGCCCTTTGGGATAGGCTAAGATCTAATGCCTATCATACGATCCTAAAAATTAAAGTTATAGCTATTCTAAGTTTATACTAAAAATTAAAATATTAATTAAAAAAATAATTTAAAAAACTTACGTAAAGCACCTAGCTTTCGACCGTCCAGTCCTTGATCGTTGTTGATGGATCCGCTAGTAGATCTCGATCCTACCAAGAAGCTCGTCATTCTCTATATCTCTCTATAATTTAAAAATAATTAATAAAAAATTTTGAAATCGTTAAAGAGTTAAAATATGATAAATAAAAATTACTTACCATCTATTTCATATGGTGAGTGAATGACTTCGAACCCCCATAATATAAGATTGTTTGTGTCGCCCAATTTGCGATATTTTTGGCACATTGATCCTGCACAGTTAACAATTAAATTAGTTAGAAAGTAACTAAATTTAAAAATAAAAAATTTTATTATTAAATTTTAAATAAAAAAAGTTATCTGATATGTCGGATTCTCATATGTGCGATATATGATAGTCCAATCCTCGATACTGATGCTGTCATATGGCCGCTACCATGCTGCCTCCACCCCTGATCATGCACTATAGCATACCAGTGGTGATGAAATGATGCTAATACTCCTTGAAACACGAGTATAAATGATCATCTATAGCTCGCCGCATGCGATCGTGGTCAAAATCAATAATTTCAAATATAGCCTACTAATAATAAATATTATAATAATATAGTTAATTAAATATTTAAATAAATATTATTATACCTATAAGTGGCTATAGAAGATCTTCCTCTGAGGTCGTATAACCTGATGCCAATCGAAGAAAGTCATCGAGGCATAGCTGTGGCAAATGATGCCCAGCTCAGTCTGTCATGGCTCGCACCATCCCCTAATAGGCCTGGTATAGCCTGGTGAAATTTAGATGCGGAGACGCTGTCTCTCGTGCTCGTGTCTCCAATGCTCAAGAGTGAGATTCTTCGACGGACCTCACCCTCACCTCACCACTGATAGAGAATGGCTTGAAAAAATAATGAATAAAATATTAGTATGATAGCCATCTATAAACTTAATAGGTAGATTAAAATTAAAATTTATTATGTAAAAAATATGAAAATACCAGTCGGAGCTAACTCACTCGAACCTGCCTTACTTGAATCCGCCTCTATAGGGCCCTTCAGAGACTCTAATGATGCAGCAGTAGAAATGGGAGAAGGCTCAGGGGTAGGCTGGAAACTTGAACGTCATCATCTCGCTTCTAGTGCCATACCTACAATGCTTAAATAATGCATATAATTAACTTGATATATAAATAAATATAATAATGAATAATAAAAAAAAAAATACATAAATTCTAATAATAAATAGAATTATTTTACATACCATTATTGCAAGAGAAGATTTAATAAAGGATACAGATCTATTTATCAATATCCGTATTCTTCTCAATTTTTAGATCTTCCTCCGAATCACAATAATCGATTAATGTATCGTCTTCTATCTCATCATCATTTATGAATCAATCATCATCCTCTAAATCATCAAGATTACATACAAAATAAGCTTTAACTTCGTTGGACGGCAGATCAACTCTATTCAAAGGAGCTATCATAAGTTCTTCATCAATAAGGTGCTCGGTCAATGTTTGTTCTTCCTCTTGAAAAGCTTCATTTTCATGTAGATTTGAATTATTGTCCATCTCTAATTGAGTTGGTATGTCATATATGCCTCTAGGTATTATTCTTTACACGACATGCCAATCACCTCAATATTTTGGATTCTTTAAATATATTACTTGTTTCGCTTAAGTTGCTAATATATACGGCTCATTCTAGTATCATGTTCGTGCAAAATTTATACTAATAAAGTATGGATTGATGTGAATACCAATCTTCTTATTGCTAATATCCCACCATTCATACTAAAATAAGAATATCAAATTTTTAGACTCATACTTCAATTCTATGATATCTATCAATATACCAAGATATTCAATCTTCTCTTCTCCTTCATATCCTATTGTAGCAATCTCACTATTCTAGATTCGTCTTTGTATTTCAAGCTCTCTTGTATAAAATTTTATTCCTCCAACGATATAGGATGTATAGTAGTTAACCCTTCGATTGGAGCCACATGCTAAATTGTACAACTCATCAATCGCACCCTCTTCTTTATTGAAATACTTAGATTTCATTTACAATATAGCATAAAAAATTATGTTGATGCAAGTAATTAATTACATAATTATAAAAATATAATATAATACTAGTAAATCTTACATGGTCCCCAAATCATTTTATAAATTTCATCCTATATTGATCATCAATATTTGTATTATTCTTCCTAGATAGTATATTCTTGTACTCACTACAATAAGCCATGATTTTTAATCTTACATCGACATGAAAAAATTAGTTAAAACACTAATAATTATGCAAAGATAATACTTACTTAATTAAATCTTTAATTTTTTTATAATTATTTAGAATATAGAATTGTGCCTTAGATAGCTCATTCACATCAATAAACTCATATCTTCTTCCACCCATGGATCGAACCGTTTATTTGAATATGGATAGTATCGATTTATCATCATCCCATTCACGGTCAGTGTTATGATCTGCACGATTGAATCTTATTTCGATATCTTCAAGATACATTGAGCAAAATATGAGACACTCCATAGCTACGTATACTTCCGCTATGGATCCTTCAGGCTGTGCCTCATTGCGTACATACTTTTTTAGGATATATAAGAATCTGCAAATAAAAAATAATTTAAAGAGTTGTAATATATTTACATCTTACAAGTGATATGTTAAAGAGATTATGATTTTTTTATCTTTCAATAGAATACATCCATCGATAATATACTAGGCTGGCCAGAAAAACTTTCTTTGGAAGATGAACAGCCAGGTGCACCATAACATCAAAAAATAATGGTGGAAAGATTTTCTCTAACTTACAAAGAATGAGCATAATATCCTACTCAAACTTTTCAATTAAGGTAATCTTCAACTTTTGGCAATATAGTTCTCAAAAAAATGCTCTTAACTCAATCAATGTTGCTTGAACATCACCACTTAGATAGCCACGCATCACCACAAGAAGCAAGTGCTGCATCATTACATGGGAGTCGTGACTTTTCATACCAGAGATATTACCGTCATTGTTACAAATACATCATGATACATTTGAAGCATAAGCATCAAAAAATTTTATGATTTTGAACCATCCATAGAAACTCTTCTTCTCCTTGCCAAATAGTAAATAACTTGCAGGTGGCATAAAACAATTTTCACCTCGATGAACTAAATGCAACTCCGATCGAATTCCCATTTATTGCAAATCAAGGCGAGCTTTTAGATTATCTTTTATTTTTCCTATGATGTTTAACACGATATCGATGACATTATCATAAATATTCTTCTCAGTGTGTATTATATCCAAGTTATAATGAAGTAATAGCTGCTTCCAGTATGGTAGTTCGAAAAATAGGCTTCGTTTCGTCCAATTCAACTCAGCTTCAGTACACTTCCACTTGCGAGTACTCGATGTTTTTTCAAATTTCATATTTTCAATGGCTTCAAGTTGATCTAAAACTTTCGCTCCACTTAACTCCTTAGGTGGCGGACATCGGTCAGATTTACCATCAAAATATTGATTATAATGGATCCTCCAAGAGTGATTAGCAGGTAGAAACCACCGATGTCCCATGAAACAGATTTTTCTTCCATGTTTTAAATGTAAGGACGTATCCTTGTTGCATATTGAACATGCCAGATATCCTTTGGTACTCTATCCAAATAAGTTTTCATATGCAAGAAAATCATTTATGGTCCATAAAATCGATGCATGCAACTTAAAATTTCTTTGATTGACAGAATTGTATGTCTGTACTTCATTTTCTCATAGCTTCTTCAGATCATCGATTAAGGATTGTAAATATACATCAATTTTATTACCGGATGCTTTTGGATCCGGAATCAATAGTGACATAAAAATAAATGGCTCTTTCATGCATTTTCAAGATGACACATTATATACAACTAGCATCATAGGCCACATGCTATAGGAAGTACTCTAATTACCAAAAAGATTAAATCCATCTGTCGCTAGATCAAGCTAGATATTGCACGAGTCTCTCGCAAATAGCGGATGCTTTGCATCGAAGTCTTTCCATACTATAGAGTCAGTCAGGTGGTTAAGTATATTCTCCTCCGAAACCCACTGCTCATGATGCCATTTCATTTCTTCAGCTGTCTTTATGGATATATACAACCTTTAAAATCTTGGAATCAATGAAAAATACCTTAAAACCTTATAAGGTATCTTCTTTTCTTTTCTATTATCAATTTTGTACCTAAGCTCACCACATTGCGGATATTCACTTACTTGTTCGTTCTCCTTGTAAAATAATATATAATCATTTTTGCAAGCATGTATAAGAATATAGCCAAATCCCAATTCCCGCATATAGGTTTTTGCTTCAGTATATGATTTTGGAAGTGTTGATCAATCGGGAAGAGCTACTTGAATTAATGCCAAATTTTGATCAAATGACTTTTGACTCCATCGGTTCATAGTTTTAATATGAAGCAATTTGATCAAAAACTTTAACTTGAAGAACTTCGCATAATTTAGATAAAGTGACTCCCATACATCCTAAACAAGTTTTGCAAACTTGCAAACTGTTCAGAAGTCCCTTCTACCTCATTAATATTATTTTTATGATCAGAATTGCCTTGAGATGCACTAGTACTTATGGGTACATTTGAGATAACACTTTGATGTAAATCATCAAATAGTGAATCTATACCACTATGTTTGACAAGTTTAGCAGCATCAATATCATCTTTGATATCGTCATCATTATACATAATTTTATTTGGATCACCTTCCCCATGCCATATCCAGCGAGTATACTTCTTGTCCATACCAAAACATAGTAGATGCTCTTCAACAAGTGATATGTGATGATATACCATATCGACACATCTTTTGCATGGACACTTTATCCGAATGGCACTATCAGCCTTACACCATGCAAATTCAATAAAATCTCGAACACCTTTCCGATGTTCATGCAAGAAAATATTCTTGATATTCATCCAACTTTTATCGAGATTCATTTGATAACAAAGAATAATGATTCATGAATCCTGACTCCACCAGCTCCTTCCTAATAGGTGTGGTCCTATCCCTTTCAAAAATATATCACTTTTATTATTGCCACAGCTTTGTTCTTTATTCTTTATTCAAGAAAAATCTAGCAGCATCTTTCTACAGTTCTTCAAGTACACGATATAAATGAATCATATTTTAATCATATCTAATATGTACCCAAAGAACAAACGAGATAACTATAATAAATTTTTTTTAAAATAGAATAAAGAACACCATGACAATAATAAAATATTGACGTATTTATGAACTGCACAAATCGGAGCATCCAAGAGCCATTCATAGAGTCCATTTTGGAAATCTTGGGACTGACTCTTAAATAGGAGTCTAAGGTTAAATTAATGCATGCATTAAATTATTATCAAACTGCATCCCAAACCAGATCCTGAACCGAATCCCGATCCGAATTTTGATCGAGATCTGACATGGATCATGACCCAAATCTCGAATCGAATTCCGAACATGATCCCAGACTAGATTCCAGACAGCATCCTGACTCAGATTCTTGATCGGAATCCAATCCAAATCCTAGATCAGATAATTTATATGCATTAAAAATTAAAACCTAAGGCTAATGCAAATTAAAATATTAAATCATAATCATAATGAAATATAGGGACTAAATAAATAAAAATATTAAATTATAATAAGTAAAAGCATAAAAATATAATTAAAAATCTAACTATTTTAATTATAAAAAATAACTTATTACTACTATTATTATTACTATTATTATTATGATTACTATTATTACTACTATTACTACTATTATTATAAGTATTATTATTATTATTATTATTATTATTATTATTATATTTACTATTATTATTATTATTATTCTTACTACTACTATTACTATTATTATTATTACTTTTATTATTATTTTTATTATTATTATTCTTACTTCTATTATTATTATTATTACTATTATTACTACTACTATTATTATTATTATGATTATTACTATTATTATTATTATTATTACTACTACTACTATTTTTACTATTATTATTATTCTTACTACTATTATTATTATTATTATTATTATAATTATTATGATTATTATTATTACTATTATTATTATTATTATTTAATTTTATTATTTATTAAAAATAATTCTATGGCCCCTCCGCCCCCACCCCCAGTGGCACCCCTTCGTCGCCCACCACTGGTGCCTGCGACCCCCTATCCGACACGTCACCGTTGCTCCTCCATGCCCCACCCCCACGAACCCCCACCCCCTATAGCGCCACTCCTCCAAAATCCATCGCAGCCCTCCACTCTTTGCGGCATCCCTCTACCGCCCACCACCAGTGCCTGCAGCCCCCCACTCGACACGTCATCGTCACCCCTCCACGCCCCACCCCCCACGGATCCTCACCCCCTACAGTGCCACTCCTTCGAAACTCGTCGCGGCCCTCCACACTCTGTGGCACCCCTCCGTCGTCCACCATCAGTGCCCACGGCCCCCCCACCCATCCCGTCACCATCGCCCCACTGCCCCCCACCCCATGCAGCCCCCCACCCCCTACGATCGACACTCACACTCCATGCCCCACCATACGCCATCGACCATCGTATAGAAACACTCATGGCCCTCTAGACGATTAAAAGATCGAGAAAAAAAAAATTACCATCAGTTCAAGGACTTGATAGTGGTAGCGGCAATGATGGTGGTAGCGAAAGACCCGATCATCGATCGGTGGAAGCCAAGGAGGATAGGGAGAAAGAGGACGAGGGGGAGAGCTAGAGAGGGTTTAAGGGCATAGTGGTTTGATGTGAAAGTTGTGGAAGGAGTTATTTAAAGGCATTTAGTGACATATTTTTAGCGATGAAAGATTCATCGCTAAAAGGGTTATTAGCGATGGAAATAGCATTTTTGTTGCTAATAATTCCTACCAATTATTTTTTTAAAAAAAATTCTCTCTAAAAAATATTTAAATATTTGATAAAATTATTTGGGATGGAAACTCAATTTACATCATAAATAATTATTATTTATGATGAAATATTTTCATTATAAATATTTTTTTATAAATAAATAATTTTAAAAATTTTAAAAAAAGATGAGAATATTTATGATGGAAATATTCCATCATAAATAATAATTATTTGCAATACAAAATTATTTTCTATTGTAAATAATTATTATTTATGATATAATATTTTTATCATAAATAATCCTCTATAAATAATTGATTTAAAAAATTTAAAAAAGATGAGAATATTTATGATGAAAATATTTCATCATAAATAATAATTATTTATGATAAAAAATAATTTTACATCAAAAATAATTATTATTTATGATAGAAAATTTTGCATCAAAAATAAATAATTTAAAAATTTTAAAAAAATAAGAATAATTAAAAAAGCTTGAATTATTTATGATGAAAATTTTAAAAAAAAGGGCAAAAATATGATGTGCATGGTCGATGCGATGAGTTTGAGCGGTACAAGTGCATCCACTATTAGCTAGCCCATAAGCAAATTATTTTTTTTTTATTTTTTAAAAATTAATATTTTTTAAAAAAATTATTATTCTCTGAATATTATATAATTTTAAAATTTAAAGCTCATCTTTATTGTTTATTATTTAAGTAATTATTTTGAAAGCATCGTCATAAAATATTATCTCGATTTGGTAGCTCTAGCTTTATAGATTGATAAAATTTGATTTCGATGATTGCGAATGATCGTATGATGATTTGATAGATAGAAATTATTGATGGATCTAAAAACTTGTAAAGATGATCTCTGTGATATTTATAGCTTACTATCAAAATTTTACTTTAATCAGATATAATTATCATAGTCAATTTAGCATGGGATGATTTGGACCGTTAAATAAAAAATGATGGTCAAAAGGCCAAATAGCATCCGATTAAGGTAATTTTTTACATAAATAATTTTTGCTACTACTTTCATCATTTATATAGTGGTGATCATAAAATTTAAACCGTATGTATATGAATCATTCACATTAACCAGACTTACAAAAATACAAGTATAATTACTTAAGGACCTTGAGAATAAATGTCAAGAGATATGTAGTTTTGGATCGTTTATATGCATGTGGTTTGAATTTTATGATCATTATCGTATAAATGATAAAATTAGTAACAAAAATTATTTATCTAAAAAATTACCTTAATCAGATGTTGTTTGGCTTTTTGATTACTCATTTTTTATTTAATGATTCAAATCATCCCATGCTAAATTAACAATGATAATTATATCTGATTGAAGTAAAATTTTGATAGTATACTATAAATATCATAAAGATCAGTATTATAAAATTTTAAATCCATCAATGATTTCTATCTATCAGATCATCATGCGATCATTCATGACCATCAAAATCAAATTTCATCGATCTGCATAGGTAGAGCTACCAGATTGAGATGAAATTTTGTGACAATGCTCACATGATAATTACTTAAATAATGAATAATGAAGATGAATTTTAAAATTTAAAATTATATAATATTCAAAGAAAAATAAAAAAAAAATTAAAAAATACTAATATTTAAAAAAATTAGAAAAAATATTAATTTGCTTATGGGCTAGCAAAAAGTGCATGCGCTTGCACCCCTCAACTCTGTCGCATCAGTCATGCATGGCACATCTTTGCTTTTTTTTATTTTAAAATAATCTATATTTGACTTTTTTAAATTTAAAATTTTGGTTAGATTATTTATGATAAATTTTTTTTATCATAAATAATTAATTATTTATGATAAAAATTTAGTTTCTATCATAAATAATCCTACCTTTTTAATTTTTTAAATAATTTATTTATCATAAATTATTTATGATGAAAATATTCTATCATAAATAATTAATTATTTATAATGTAAAATATATTTATATCATAAATAATTTATTATTTATAATGTAAGATTTCCATCATAAATAATCCCATCTTTTTAGTTTTTTAAATGATTTATTTATGATAGAATATTTATGATAAAAATTTTTCATTGAAAATAATAAATTATTTATAATAGAAAATATATTTACATCATAAATAATTAATTATTTATGATAAAATATTTCCATCATAAATAATGCCACTTTTTAAATTTTTTAAATAATTTATTTATGGTAGATTATTTATGATGAGAATTTTTTATTATAAATAATTAATTATTTATGATGTAAATATGTTTTACATTGCAAATAATTTCTAATTTATGATGAAAAATTTTTGTCAAAAATAATCAAGCCTACTTAAATTTTAAATAATTTATAATTATTTATGATGGAATATTTTTATCATAAATAATTAATTATTTATGATAAAAAAATTTATTATAAATAATCAATTATTTATGATAAATTTTTTTCATCATAAGAAACTATATTTATAATGAAATTTTTTTTATCGCAAATAATTTTGTTGCAAAAGATAGGATTTCTTATAGTGCTTAAGTCTACCGACTCCCAATATCTTTGACTTCCTCTCAGAGGATGAGCCTGCCAAAATCATCAAAACTTTTGGAACTATGCTAGCCATACTGAAACTTAAGGCATCTGGCTTAGAAAATTATGAACTGGCAAATAAGGTGTTCTTTGAGTTTCTTTATTCGGTTGATGCGAATAAATTGTTGTGCGAGTCCCATAAAATAATGAGGTGAAAGGTCCTAGATTGCTTTATCCAAGTGAGTAGGAGATGCATGTCATTATGCTTTTTCTAATCTCTTTATTTTGAGATGCATGTCTGTTATGAGTAATCCGAGATATTTTGGTAGCTCACTCATTATATGAATGGATTTATAGAGTACTCTATTAAACTTTCGGCTAAAGCGAGGAAGCATAAGACTAACTCCGAAATGTTCAAAATTACAAAGGATAAGACATTGAAGGTGGCTGGAGAGGCCTCCATGATGATCGATGCTATCGAAAGAAGAGCTGAGGATGCTAAAACAGCGCTGAGGAGGTCTACTGAGGAGAACTTCCGACTGTTGGGTGCTAAAGAGACTCTGGTAGCAAAAGTGGAGGAGCTCAAAACTCAGTCTACACAGGCAAGGAAACTTGAGACCAAAGTTACAGAGATTAAAACCACGCTGAAGGCTGCGAAAGAGAAGATAGCTAAGCTTCAAAACAAACTGGAAGCGTGAGTCGACGTTGCTGCTTCAAAGGCCATTGAGAGTTTTCGAATGTTAGAGAAATATAAATGCAAAAAGGATGAATTTATGATCGATACCTATGATTAGAAAAAATGCTTCGTCCGAAGTGAAATGGCTATCTGGTATCCAGAATTGAATCTGGATTTCTTACACGAGGTCTCAGAACTGCCTTTTGTCGATGTAACTGAAACTCTCATTGGTCTAAAAAATATTTGTTGAATTTACATTATTTTTTCACTTGTAGACTTTGGCTTATCGAGGCCATTGTAAAGGAAACCTCATATAAATAAAATCTTTTTATTTTTAATGATCTTATCTTTTTTATTTTACCTCGATCTGAGGAGCCAGCTCTGGATATATTTGAACTATATATTTTCTATCAAAAGATTCACAAAAGACTTGGAAGTGATATCTCCCTCTTTTTGTGTTGACTTTGAGTCGAGGATATCTAGATTGTAGAATTCCTGTTGATTTTAGTATTTTCCGAATAGAGGAGCTAAGCTTTTGGTTAAAGGAACCTCGGATAGGTTGATTCCGACTCGAGGGCTTATGAACTAATTTTTTCATTAATCATGTACGTAGTTAGCAGGACGTGCCCATTTTTCTGCATGGCATTAGGTGTGCATAGTTTAAGAAGCGATGTAACCATATCCCTCACATAAAAATTTCATGTATAGCTATGGGGCGGCGAAGTTGTCCAATCTTAAACTTGCACGTGGCATGATTTGATGGGAGCAATTATGGTGGACTTTCTCTTTTATAGGGGACTTCCGTCTGCCTTTCCTTCCAATAGTGATAGTCAAAACTTTCAATGAGGTAATGTGGAGCGGAGTGATCCTTTAAAGAGGGATGAAATTATGCTCCTTTGCTAGGGCCATAGTTGTCCACTTGAAAAAATGGAGGGGCCTCAGTGGGCTCTGGTTGGTTCAAAGATGCTTGTGATAGATGTTCCAGTTGCGGAACATTTATAGTCTTGATCTTAAGATATTTATCATTTCACTCCTATATTGGATGTAACACCCCACCCCTAATTTACTATGGATGATGGTGTCACATCCCATCCTTATCTAAAGGTTAAAAAAAATTTTAAACTATAAGTATGTTGAATTATACATTAATTAATATTTTGCTTTTAATTAAGCCAAACCATTCATTCATCTTCAGTACAAGCATTTCACTTAAATCTTCTTGACTTGCTAAAAATCATTATCTCAACTCATAACTCATCCAATCATATAAACAAACTCAGAGTTTCAATAACAAAACTATACTTCATAGATACATATATTCTAGTCATTAACCATCTTTTTAATACATGTCCTTTTTAAAACAAACTAATACACACACATACACCAATTTCTGATTTAACAAATTCAACTATACACTACATCTCAAAATACATCTCTTTTACAAACTAATATCACCAAAACCACTTCCTCTACTAGGGGTATTGATACACCGGCTGATACAAACTTCTAAATTATGCTACTCCAAGACTGCAATTAGAAAGAGTAAGATGTGAGACTTAGGAAAGTCTTAGTGAGTGTAATTCTATCTATCAAAGAAAAATAGATAGCGGGCGGATGAGATTATCATAATTCCATGTTGATTGAGGTGCTTTAAGATTTGTTCTATGAAAGTGTTTGGTGTGTCGAAGGGGCTGATGGTGAGCAACCCAGGCAATGTTCCGGGGAGCTCTCAGGGGGGATTTAACTAGAAAAATGGGTGGAGGGTGTTTTTCGGCCGCTCAATGTAGGTTTCATCGAAGCCATCGCTGGGAGAGGTTGAGCAGCTATGGCTGTGGTTTCGGAGATGGCTAGACTCCCAAAGGAGGTCATCTGGGTGGAGGAGGAGAGTTGGACGGCATGCGCGGTGGTGGCGAAAATCCTCAACGGTCGGAGGGTGGCGGTGGAGCAGGATTTCAAACTCTGAGAGGGCCTAAAGGATGAAGTCTGAGCATTTGGCATGGAGCGGGGCCACATGATGGTCCGCTTCTCTGATCCCAGTGAAAGGAATGGTGTGCTTGGCTGATCGTGGGTGGTGGCCGGCCAAGCGTTGGCGGTGGAACCATGGCGCCCTCATTTTTATCTAACGGAAGGAGCGATTCGCTCTGTCCTAATTTGGGTGCAACTGTCGCACCTCCCGATAGAACTCTAAATGAAGGAGGTGATTTGGTGCATCCTTGCTCTCACCGACGAGTTTGTGGTGGAGGATGCATGCATGGCAGAGCAAAGACGCATTGGCTTCGCACGGGCATGTGTGCGGGTGGACCTCTCATAGCCGCTGCGGCTAAGAGTTCTCTTGGATAGGCCGAACAGCACCAGATGGCATTGATTTGTATGGGAGAACATCGATGGAGTCTACCTCCATTGTGGCTGCTTCCACCCCACGATGGTGTGCCCGAAGGTGGCCAGTTTCCCAATGGAGGAAGGGCCATGGATGGGGCCTTGGCTTGTCGCAAGCTGGCAGAGGGTAGGGCTGGAGACGGGGCTGATCTAGGAATAAGGGGGTGGCACACATTTGGCCCTCTAACTCGGCTTCCAAGTCAAGTCAACCTGGTAAGGAGCCGAGTCAAGCTGGTTTGGGTGGTGATGGGTGGTTGAAGCCCTCCCGATTTGCTCGACGGAGACCTTTTGGAGCAACAGTAGGATCGGAGGTGAAGGGCGCAGAAGGGCATACAAGTGTGGAGATCCATGCTATTGGGCCAGGTAATAGATTTGGCCTGCTTGTGTTTGATCGGGCTGGTTGTGAGGATAGCCCTTTCGCGGGCATTGTGGATATGATGGGGTTGTCAGGCTCCTGGCTACGATGGGTGGGATAGGCGTTGGATCTCACAAGCGCGCGTTGCCTAGCTACTCTGACGGGGGCCTAATGGTGCATAAGGTTGGGGGAAAAACTCCCATGGGGGCCAAAAAAGGCTTGATCCAATCCAACAGGTCCAAGGGCAAGGCCCTGGCCTGTCAGACTAATTTGATTGACCCATCTGCCATCCATGGATGCGATGGGGTTTTTACCTTCTCGATCAGGATCTCTGGGGTGGGGGACTCGGCCATGGTCCAGGCTGAGGATCTGACGACCGACCATGACATATAGGGGATGCAATCCACTGGCAGGGGAAGACTCTCAGTATTGCAAAAGAATTTAGGGCATAAGGGACCCACGATGGTGGGCTCGGACCTGGATCATGAGGGGGAAGTTGACATTGTGAGGGGGGCTATCCAGGAGATGGAGGGGACACAGGTGGCAGTGGACTCGATGGACCTAGGGGCAGGTGCTACCATGATGGAGGGCAGTTCGAGTGAGAGCCAGCTCCACCACCAGTCTACTCGATGAAGATTCTGATTTGGAATATTCGAAAGGTGGGGAAGCCTTCCTTCCACACCATGTTCGGCAGAATCATCCAGCATCACCCAAACATCTATATTCTACTCGAGACCCAACTTTCTGGGATGAGTCTTGCCTGGGCTAGGCGCTGAATCCCACATGCGTGGAGTTCCTACATGGTGGAGTCTAGGGTTCTCTTAGTGGGGATTATGGTTCTCTAGCATCGTGGCTCGACCAGAGTAGATATGTTCCATAATGTGTGCAGCTGGTTGTTTTGGTTATCTCCGAGCAGATCAGTGGCCCATGGCTCTCTCTAGTGTGTATGCGAGCATCGAGTACAGGGAGTGAAGAATGCTTTGGTCTGAGATCTCTAGATTGATTATGCAGGGCCTTCCGTCTCTCATTGTAGGGGATTTCAACTGCATTGTTGGACCACATTGCAGGGATCTCCAGGAGCATGATCTATGCCTGCTCTAGCATAGACTATCTACCCACCACTCCTCTTGAGACAGCAAGAGATGTAGTGGAAGTACACTTCAGGGTTCAATGGATCGAGGAGGGAGATCAAAATTCTAGATTTGTTCATCAGTCGATGATGATTCGACAGGCAGCTAACCACATCAGACATCTGAGGGAGGAGGATGGTAGCGTGGTGGAGGAAAGAGAGGAGATCAGGCGATAGATCTTTCAGTTCTTCAGCTCTAGCTAGACTGCTACCCTAGGTGGTGGTGATCCCCCTCTAGGGTCATAGCCATCTGTGCGGATCTCCAATTAGAAGAATGAGGCCTTGGCTTATTCGATGTCTGTGGAGGAGGTGCGAAGGGCCCTCTGGTCTCTTGGGCAAGATAAAGTCCTAAGACCTGATGGTTTTCCACCATTCTTCTTTAGGCAGTATTATCCCATTATTGGAGGAGAGGTCATTGAGGCAGTGCAGATGGTGTTTGACTCTAGAGGCATCCCTAAGGACTGAAAGAAGATGCTGATCACTCTCATTTCGAAGAGACTTGATGCATCTATTCCTAGTCACTACAAGCCTATCAACTTATGCACTATGCTCTACAAGGTATGTGCAAAGGTACTTGTAGGGCATCTGAAGCCGATGATTCCTTATCTGATCAGTCTGGAGCAAGGCGCTTTTGTCGGAGCTCGCTGCGTCACCAATAACGTCTTACTTGCTCAGGAGTTAATGCATAACTTACATCATGCTTCCATCGATCGTAGCTTGATGTCAATCAAGATGGACATGGAACGGGCCTATGATTGGATGAGCTGGTCGTTTCTTTATCGGACTCTTCTCGACCTTGGCTTCTATGATAGATGGATCTCTTGGATTATGAACTATGTGGAGATCTCAAGCTTTGCCATTCTGATCAATGGTGCTCTGACGGACTCATTCTAGTCAACCGACGGTCTGTGCCAAGGGTGCCCCCTCTCTCCCTACTTGTTTATTTTGTGTGCTGATACCCTCTCCCACTCTCTTCGAGGGGTGGTCCAGAGGGTTGAGCTTGAGCCCTACTGGCCTGCCCCTGGAAGAATGCCGATGTCTCACCTTCTCTTTACAGATGACTACCTGCTCATTGGTCAAGTCTTGCCTAATGATGCGAGGTGCTTTGCTATCATTATGGTGGCCTATTGCAGGGCATCTGGATAACTTGTGAACCTCCAAAAGTCAACCATCTCCTTCAGTCTGAGAACTTAGCCCTGAGTGAAGCAGGTGATCCGAGAGTGACTAAGAATCTCGGAGCAGGTGGGGTCTCTCATCTACCTGGGGCTTCCATCATAGGGCGAAGACTTAGGAGGGCTGAGTGCAAGCCTTTGGAGCAAAGGATTTGGGAGCGTCTTGATGGCTGGCAGGCCAATACCCTTTTAATGATGGAGAAGACTATCCTAATTAGATCAGTGCTGAGCACAATCCCGATCTACCTCCTGACGAACACTGTGGTTCCTTGCTCTACCCTCAAGAGTTTGGATTAGCTGTTCCAGAACTTCCTATGGGGTTGGCATTAGGGAGGCAGGGGTGTCCATATGCTATCTTAGGATGTGGTGTGCCAACCAATGCATGATGGGGGCATGGGGATCTAGTTCCTTTTAGTCAGGAGGGAGGCTATGCTCTTTAGGCATGCAGCCAGATTTTTTATGCAACCTAAGTGTTTGTGGAGCCGTGTAATGAGGGCTCGATACAACGAATGGAGCCAGGGGCTCCATGCCCTCCAGGGTCAGCGCAGCTGTTCTTTTATGTGGAGAGAGATTTATGCTCATGCCCCGACGATTGCGGCTCAGGTCAGGTGGTTGATTAGTGATAGTGCCTTGATCGACGTCAGCTAGGAGATATAGATTTCTAGTTTATCGATCTCTCGATGGCTGACCTTTGTTAACTCTAAGATGGATGGTCATTTGTGGGTCTACGACTTGATTGATGATGAGGGCTGGTGTTGGAGGAGCCAGCTGGTCACCCATCTCTTTGGGGAGTAGCTTGTCGAGAGGATCCTCACCATACCGATCCCTATCTATCGAAGTCATAATGTAAGAGTGTGGGGGCAGTCATGCTGACCTACAATGCCGACTAGGGATCTTGCCGATATGTATAGACCCAGGCCACAAAGGAGGATCAATGCGGCGTAGATTTGGAGGATTCAAGCCCACCCTAGGATTAGACTCTTTTTCTAGAAAGTCACTTGGGACAAGGTGCCAACATGCACTCTTCTTAGAGAAAGAGGGATGGATATCCCGTCCGACTGCCCCGTCTGTGGCTTAGAGGAGTCCACAGAGCATGCCCTCCTTCATTGTCCTAGAGCTGATTTTGATATGGAGGATGGCAGGTTATCGGCCGTGGGGTGCGAGCACTGGCCCCTAGCTCCAGCTCTTTTTGGAGGCTATTCATTGGAGCACTGGAGAGAAACTATCTAGAGTCTATTGGATGATTTATATTATCTATCAAATCTCGCTTTCCAGGAACAACCTTCTTTTTGAAATCGAGGTTGTGCTAGCCAAGCGAGTTGTGGAGAGAGTGAGCTATCTAGCTTCAGAGTATAGCCACTTCAACTCTGTTGATCCAACCTTAGATGACCCAAGTCCCTGGGGCTCCCTGGCTACACCTGTAGCATTGCGGAGGATCTTGTTCATTTTCTGGGACCCCCACCCTTTGGATTTGTTAAGATCAATTTTGATGGCAGCGTCAGAGATGGCAGAGATGGTTCCAAGTTTGTCATTCGGGATTCAAACTCGAGGTTGTTGGTTGCGGGGGGCTCACCATTTTTTGAGGCATTCGTGCCGGGTGCGGAGCTCCATGCAGCATAGGCTAGTGTCATTTGTGTGGTCTGGGAGTTGTGGGCATGGAGGATCATCATTGAGGGGGATTCTTTGATGATTATCACTTAGATCCAGGGAGGGACCATGCATGGCAATGTCCATCCTCTCCTTGGTGACATCTGGAGGGCTACCAACAGGTGCACTGCACTATCTTGCCAACATGTGTTGCTGGAGGCCAACAGTGCAGCAGATTGGGTGGCCTCTTTTGTTGTTAGTACACAGGAGACTAGAGGTGGCACTAGGGCGACAACTACCCTTGGGTCCTGAGGGATATTTTGCTTCTAATTTTTTGGGCTGCCCTCGAACTAGACTAGTCTGATCGCCCGCTTGTACCAAAAAAAAAATAGATAGCAATAATCATCATAATATTATGCACAATATGTTGTTAATAAGCTTTCAAACATTTATAAATCAACACAAACTTATATAAACAATTCTTTGAAACACAAATCAATTATTTACCTTTGACCATACCATACAATAAATTTTCACAAGTAGACTACTTCAGTGAATAGCCAGCTTTACCTTCATTCTGACAACATACTCTTATAGGATTTCTTATGAGCAGCCTATCCTTTTCCCAAGGATAACACACTCTCAGGGCATCCCTATGAGCAGCCCATCGAAGTATTATCAGGACAACATAAATTTTATTCAAATAACATACTTTTATAGGGTTTCTTATAAGCAACCTATTTTTTCATCAATATGACAACACACTCTTAGGGCATCCCCACAAGTAGCCTGTCTAAATTAATATCACTATCAGAATAACATACTCTCATAGGTTACATCATTCCCATGAGCAGTCTATCTTTAATATCATTAGGACAGCACACTCTCTAGATACACCATTTCTAGAAGCAGCCTGCCTATGATCATAATATCAATAAGTCTCATAGCACATAAATAAAATAAATCGTGTAAGAGATGAAATCGCATAAGATGTCATTGTACTAATTTACACTACTAACAAAAAGGGCTACGACAATGGTTCATAACCGCTGCCATTGCCCAAAAAACTGCTGCCATAGGCTATGCCAGCGATTTTCAAACTACTGCCACTACGGTCATCGTCGTAGCTTTATGGTAGCGGTTGTTTGAACCACTGCCATAGATTGTCTATTGTAGTAGTTTATAAACTACTACAATATATCGATCTATAGCAGCAGTTATGTAACTATTGCTATAGGTTATCTATAGCAGCAGTTAAACAACCGCTGCCATAGGTAATCTATAGTAGCAGTTTCTTAATTGCTGCTATAGGCGATTTCTTAACCACTGTCATAGGTCTAATATAGTGTTTGATTCCATTTGCACCATGAACCTATGGCAGCGATTGGCATGAATATGGCAGCGGTTATAAAACCACTGTCGTAGATCTTTTTATAATTAAAAAAATTAATTTTTTTATTTTTTATATATTTTACCTGATAAATATGGATATATAACATAAGAAAATATAATAAATATAAAAATTATTTAGAAATGCTAAAATTTTATTATCGAATAAAATTTATTATAATATTTTTTTAAAAAATAAAATACATCAAAAGTCTCCTAAATCTACATCATCGTCATCATCATCGGGAGCCAGAGCCAGAGCCAAAGCTAGAGCTGGAGCTGGAGCTGGAATGCGGGCCAACATATCCTCGAAGCCCGTGACTCCAAAATGCATGCTGAGTATTGATATCATATCTCTCATGATGCCCTCCAGATGAGATGCACGCTCCTCAGTCCGATCTATCCGCGTCGCAGCATGATCTATCCGTGCCAATGCCTCCTCAAGCTCCTTCCAACTGACAACACCAAAAGTCTGTGAGGAGATGCTCGCCTCGGTCCAGTAGTTCATCGGCGTGTGTTCGAGCCTGCATCGGATCCTCCCAGAGTGCTCAGACCCCAAGACCTGAGATAGATGGTCATGGGGCCCAGAGGTATCCGGGCCCTCGCTCGTGAGCGCATCTAACTGATTTTATAATTATAAATTAAAATAAAATTTTATAAGAAATGCTATAATACTAATCATATATACTAATATATTTAATACTTACAAAAATACGTTCGATCGGGGTGTTCAACGGCCTATCCATCTTATCCGTGTGGCTGGATCGAAAGATCTCACTACGGTTGGACATCACTCCATCTCTCATCAGCTATAATAAAAAATAAATTTATCAAAAAGATGATAAAAAATATGAATTTAATTTATCTAATAAGATTTAGAATTAATTACCTCTCTATACACACGATTGGCCATAGACTCATGGTCTAGAGTGTGTGTATACTCCTAGACTGCACGGTTCTTTCGATTCTGATGAAAGATAGCCTAATAAGTATTCAAATAAATAATAAATATTTAAAAAATATTTAAATAAAATTTTAAGTATATTAAAAAATTTAAAAGTTAAAAATTTTATCTCGAACTTTTAGCTCCTTTAGTGTCTAACCATCCTCTCCCACTGACTCGGAGGACAGTCCTATATCTAAGGAACAAGCTCCTCCGAAGTGTCTCATCGATGTTTGAGCCATTCTCTATGGAGCTTGATCTTATAACTTCGGTATAACTTTCTGATCTTCCTCAGTCGGGCATCTCGAGTCCTCTTGTGATCAAGAAAGTCATACCTTCTCTATATAAATTTATCAAAAATCAGTTATAAAATTATTTTAATCAAACATATATAGTGTAAACATATAAAGTACATAAATATAACTATGATGCACGTACTTACTCATATCTCCTCCCATATTTGATCCCTGATGGCAGCATCCATCAAACGTCAGTCTTTGGGCTCTACAAGAATGATGTCTAACTATCTCACAAGCACTCCAAAAAAAGAATGCATCTCCCATGCAGTCTCCCCTACCAACCTTTCCTCCACATCGTAATAGACCATCACCTGATGCTGGCGGTTCTACATGTGTGCCATACGTGTAGGACCGTAAAATATTTGGTTGGATGATGCATCTGTAATGAAAATACGTTATGCAAATATATAAGTATATAAATACTATATAAAAAATAAAATTATACTAATATAATAAAAATATATACTCAGATGTCTGCGTAGTAGCATGTGTCTCAGATATGAGCAATGGTAGAGGCTTAGCTGTCAGTGGAGTAGATGCCGTCGGTGGAGTAGATGCCGATGGTGGAGGTCCCTGAGCAGTCGATGTCGAGGTAGATGGAGTATGCTCCGACTGCTCCTCGTATGCTGAACTGCGCATAACCCACCGAGGGACAGGGATGAAAGCTAGATGACATTTCGGTGCGATCGTGATCTGTAATGTTAATGAACATTAATCAATATAACATATTGAATAATAATATTAGTATAGTATCAATAAATAGACTCTAATATGTACACTAATCAATTGACGGATCGATCATTATGTAATATAATAAATAAAAGTAACAAGATATAAACATCCAGAAAATGTTATGCAATAAATTCTACAACATGAATTACATTCATAAATAATTAAGGATGAGCAACAATCATAGATCCGATCTCTTGTACGAACCTTGGTGTTAATCCAAAAACCTGAAAGAAGAATAAAGTAGATGATGGTGGCACCTTAGGGCTTAAAGTTGGAACCTTAAAGAGACATATCAAATTCTATTCGCTCAAAAGCCGAGTCGACTTCATGCCTGAGACAGCCGGCTCCATGTCTGAGACATCCGACTCAGATCCTCCCCTAGTCGGCTCGATCACGGCCTGAGCCAGCTCGATTGCATATCCAAGTTGGCTCGACTATGTGCCATCTCCTCAATCACTCCCTCTCTTCCTCTCTCGATCTCTCTCATCGACGATGGTGGTGAGACCGAATCCCTCCCTCCCAGCTTTTTCATCTCTCGATCTTCCTCTCTTCCTCTCTCGATCTCTCTCGTCAGTGAGGTCGGACCCCATCCCTTCCTCTCTCACTCTCTCGATCTCCCTCGTTGGCAAGATCGGACTCCATCCCTCCCAGTGATATCGGCGAGGTCAAACCCCCTCCCTCCCTCTCTCGCTCTCCCGATCTCCTACTCTTCCTCTCTCGATCTCCCTTGCCAATGAGGTTGGACCCCCTCCCTTCCAATGATAGCGGTGAGGTCGGACCCCCTCCCTCCCAATGATGGCGGCGAGGTCAGATCCCTCCCTTCCTCTCTTAAGTATAGATCCATCGGGTATTTGGGTTTGGATCTGGTACCAATAATTAAAATTAGGTCTAAATCTAAATATTCAGGTTCAATCCGAACCCAATCCGTTGATAGATCTAATCCACAGCCGCTGACATGGCATAGTCCAAGGCTACCACTATGGCATGGCCCAAAAACTATGGCATGTAGATAATTATAATATTTATTATAAATATTTTATAAATTATTATAAATATACATGATTTATAAATAATACTATAAAATTAAAAAAATTATACCTACGGCTATAAAGAGTGGATCGCACCAAAAGCTCCAAGGGTCGTCGGCGACGATGCTAAAGGAGGATGACGATACCAGTGGTAACCTACGAAACAAAAGCAAAATAGTGAGATAGAGAAGAGAGAGAAAGAGGAAAGAGAGAGAGCATGAACGATCGGGGATGGGGGGCCAAGGGGAAGGGCATAATGATAAGTGGCTCGGGAGCATAGTGACGGGGGTCGACGATCGGAGGGAAAGTGTAGGGGATGGGGGTGGCGGGGAGGGGCAGCCGAGGATGTGGGGCTGGGGAGTGGAGGGTGGCAGGGTGGTGGGGAGGGGCAGTCATGGATGGGGGGAAGGAGGGGCGACTCGGGGGTGGGGGGAGGGGTGGCCGGAGATGGGGTGGCTGGGGGGTGGCAGGGGTGTGGGAAGGGGTGGTCGGGGATGGGGGGAAGGAGGGACAGTCGGGGGGAGGGTGGGGGTGGCAGGGAGGAGCGGCCGGGTATGGGGAGAAGGAGGGCGGTCGTCGGGGGGAGGGTGGGGTAGCAGGATGGAGTGGTCGAGTATGGAGGGAAGGAGGGGTGGGTCAGGGGGAGGGGGGGGGTGGGGGTGGCGGGGAGGGGCGGTCAGGGATGGGGGGGCCGGAGGGGGGAGGGAGAGGAGAGGCGGCGCCGGGGGAGGGTGGGGGGGGGGGTGCTGGGTGGCGGGTGGCAGGGAGGGGCGGCCGGGGATGGGGCGGAGGAGAGGGGGAAGGAGGGGTGGTGTCGGTCAAGGGGAAAGGAGGCGCAACGTCGGCCGAGGGGGAGGAGCCTCACCGACGATGAAGAGGAGGGAGAGAGAGAGAGAGAGAGATCGAGCGCACATGGGAGGGAAGAAAAAATTTAGGAGTTTTAACCTAACCTACGACAGTGGTTATCAAACCATTGCCATAAATCTACGGCAGTCGTTATCCAAAACTGCTGCCATAGATCTACGGCAGTGGTTCTATAATCGCTGCTGTAGATTTATAGCAGTGATTTTTGATAACCACTGCCATAGGTTGAAAATAATTTTTTTTTATTTTTTTTAAATATTATATAATTTTAAAATTTAATATCCATCTTCATCATTCATTATCTAAATAATTATCATTAGAGTGTCATCACAAAAGGTCGCCTTGATCCGATGGTTCTAGCTTCATTGATCAAAAAAATTTGATTTCGATGATCATAAACAACGATGCGATGATCTAATAGATAGAGACCTTCGATGGATCCAAAAATCTGCAATGATGATCATGATGATATTTGTAGCATATTATCAAAGCTTCACCTCAATCGGATATCATTATCATGGTCAATTTAGTACAGAATAATTTCGATCGTTAAATTAGAAACAAGCGATCAAAGGATTAAACGTCATCTGATTATGAGATAATTTTTTAATTAAATAATCTTTATTATAATTTTAAATATTTTATATGGTGATGATAGTAAAATTTAAATTATTTTCGTATAAACTATTCATGTTAAGCAGATATTGTAAAAGCACGAGCATAACAACCAGCAAAGTTTCAGAATGGTTATCAGGAGACGTATAGTTTTAGATCATTCTTCATCTCACGAGTTAAATTTTATAATCATCATTGTAAAAAATGATTAAAGTAGTAGCCTAGATCATTTATAAAAAAAATTATCTCATAATCGAATACCGTTTGATCCTTTGATCACTCATTTATCATTTAACAATCGAAACTAATCTATACTAAATTGATTAAAATAACGATATCTGATTGAAGTGAAACTTTGATAGTATGCTACAAACATCATTGAGATCATCATTGTAGATTTTTGGATCCATTGAAGGTCTCCATCCATCAGATCATCGCATCGTCGTTCGTGATCGTTGAAATCAAATTTTTTTGATCGACGAATCTAGGGCCATCGGATCGAGGCGATCTTTTGCGATGATACTCTAATGATAATTATTTAGATAATGAACGATGAAGATGGATATTAAATTTTAAAATTATATAAAATTTAAAATATATATATATATATATGATAGTGGTTACAATTAACCGCTGCTATAAATCAGCTTATAGCAGTAGTTCCTACTAACCGCTGCTATAGATCTGACTTATGACAGCGATTATAAAGAACTGCTGCTATAGGTCGACCTATAGTAGTGATTTTTAGAAATCGCTACTATAGATCCGACCTACGACAGCAGTTTTCGAAAACTGCTGCCGTATGTTGGATCTATAGTAGCGGTTAATGAAAATCGTTGTCATAGGAGCTATGGCAGTGATTTTGAAAATCGCTGCCATAGGCTATTTTTGTAGTAGTGTTAAAATTATTAAAATCATGCTATCAAAATTGTATGCACAATTATTTGCATATGCAATACACAAAAGCTATTTAGAAACCATACCTATTTCTATGTTAGTTTACAAATATGTAAGCTACAAAATATTGGGGCTTCATCTTAATTATCAAATAAATCTTTTTGATATAGCAAAATACTTTGAAAACATCATGGATAGATGGAAATCAACTCACCTCCAATAGCTACTAATTAGCTTATTCAAAGCACTTTTTTTTCAACTCTTTTCCTTTCCTTAATGATTAAAATCACTATTGCTAAGCAGGATAGATTTTCTTCTTTCTAACTTCAGCAACTTTCCCTCTTCAACTCAATTTATCATTCAATTCTCTCTTTACCAACTCAACTCTCCTCTTAGTTGCTAACTAAAAATAGAACCCTCTGAGGTCTCTTCCTTTCTCTGACTCCTCTAAAGAACCTAAAAACTAAAACAACAGTAAGAAAATTAGTGGTTTTTTATTTAACAAAAATATTAAACTAAAAAAAATTTACTAGATGTCATTCCAACAAGAATCCACCGAATTTCAACCTTGCTAGGTGTTGCCTAACTGATTTTCTAGCTCTTTATTTATTCCCTCCAGTTGCTCTATCATCCCATAAAAAATGATTTAAAAATCATAACTTAAAAACCTTTCGACTGAAATCAACTTTCAAAAATTTTTACTAATCGAGACATCTTGATGCTAAGTTAAGTCATCTTGACACAATCAAGTGCTCTCGATTTTGAATCGAGTTGTCTCTTTCTCTCTCTCAAAAAAATAAAAACTAGTTTCTGTAGCCTAAGACTCGAGCATCTCCAGTTTAGGTTGAGTCATCTCGAACCCCAGTAAATGCAATCTCGATCTCAGTAGAGTCACGATCGTGCTATTTCTATTTCAGGATATTTTGCCGAAGTGAGGATGACAACATTACACTTAGATCTTGACCCCATAGGTTCTGTTATAATTTTGATGTAAAATATTTATTTTTCTTTCTTTCTATTATTTCTTGTGAAAGCAATGCTTGTATTATTGCTCTTGTAAAAGCTTTTCTTCATGAATGAATATGATTTTTTTTTCATTTGTTGTGATCAATGTGGACTTCAAAGAGGTCAATCTCAATCTAGGAAGTCTTATCGAGGCATATTTCTACCTTAGAAATTTTGCAAGTATTTAGTTTCGACCTAAGGAACTTTGCTGGAAATGATTTTGAGCAAAGGAATCTGGTAGAAAATGATTCCAATCAAAGAAATTTGCCTAGATATTATCCCGATCAAAGAAACCGTGTAGAGAGCAATTTTGATCAATAGAATCTGTTGAAATATCGTCCTGATCAAAGAAACCTCATAGAGAGCAATTCCGATCAAAGGAATTCACTGAGCTATCCTCCCAATCAGAGAAAGTTCATAAAAGCAATTATGATCAGAGAAATTCACTAAGTTGATGTCCCAATCAAAGGGAGTTCATAGAAGTGATTTTGATTAGAGGAATTCACTGAGTTAATGTCCCAACCAGAGAGAGTCTACAGAAGCGATTTTAATTAGAAGAATTTGTTGAGTTGATGTTCTGATCAGAGGGACCTTGCCGAAAGCAATTTCAATCTGAGAAAATGTTGAAATATCATTCTGATCAAAAGAATCTTGTGGGGAGCTATTTTGATCAAAGGAACCTGCTGAGCTGACATCCCATTCAAAGGGATCTTGTGGGAAGTAATTCCAATCAAAGGAACCTACTGAGCTAATGTCCCGATGAAAGGGACCTTGAGAGAAGCAATTTTAATCAAAGAAACATGTTGAGCTGACATCTCAATCAAAAGAACCTTGTGGGAAGCAATTTTGATCAAAGGAACCTATTGAGCTAACATCCCGATCAAAGGGATCTTGTGATAAGCGATTTCGATCAAAAAAACCTGCTGAGCTGACATCCCAATCAAAGAAATCTTGTGAGAAGCAATTCTGATCAAAGGAACCTACAGAGCTGATGTCCGGATTAAAGGGATTTTGTAGAAATTTTTTTTAAATCCCTCCTATCATGTAAGCATAAGCCAATGGTTTTGAACATTCATTTATTGAACATTATACGAATCACTGTAGTACATGCGTAGGTTGGCCGAATTACAAGGTCTAAGGAGTAGGACAGCATTTAGTTGCTTCAAGCATTAGGTTCTCAAATGTATCATCTCATCGACTTGATAGGGGCCCTCCTAGTTATGTAAAAGCTTTTCTTATTTCGTGGGCTGCAAGACTTTGGCTTTTTAAAGAACAAGATTGCCAGCTCTGAATTCTTTGGCTTTGACCCAAGCATTGTAGTATTTGGCCACCCTCTGGTGATAAGCAGCTATTCTCATTATGGCATGCTTCCTACTTTTTTCAATTAGGTGAGGTTAGCTCGAAGCCACACCGAATTGGTGTCTTTTTTATACTCCTTGATTCTAAGGGAAGGGAGCCCGAATTTCACAAATATGACCACCTCTGTTCCAAATGCCAAGTTAAAGGGAGTTTCACTATTGAAGACCCTTTGGATGGTCCAGTAGGCCCAAAGCACGTGATGGAGCTTATCCATCCATGATGCTCCAGTCTAATCCAATTGGCTTTTAAGCCTTGCAGGAGAGTTCTATTGGTGACTTCCACCTCTCTATTCGCTTGCAGGTATCCTACCAAAGTGAAGCACTATTCTATCTCATGGTCTTCACCAAACTCATGAAATTGAGCGCTACTGAATTGTCTACCATTATCGAAGATTAGTACTTTAGGAAGATCATATCAATAGATGATTGATTTTCAAATAAAGTCTTAAACTTTTCCTTCAGTTAAATAGGCTAGAGGCTCAGCTTCAATCCATTTCGTGAAGTAGTCGATGTCGACCAGAAGAAACTTATGCTGGTCTGAGGCTCGAGGAAAGGACCTAGGATGTCCAATCCCCATTGGACAAATAGCCATGGAGCTTCAATTGGATTTAGAAGTGTCATCGATTGACATTGGACCCTATCATTCTGCTAATAGTATTCGCATCTTTTGAGAAAACTTTGCACGTCCTACTGCATTATGGGCTAATAGTAGTCTTGCCCAAGAATCTTATAAGATAAGGACCTATCTCCCATGTGACTTCCACAAATCTCTTCATGGACTTCTCCTAGGGTGTAGTCAGTTTCAAACGGGCATATGCACTTCAAGAGAGG
>QRFJ01000049.1:418784-557993 GCA_006176705.1 Cocos nucifera
ATAAACCCTGCTGGAGATATTCTTATTGCACCGTGTGCAGTAATTGGCCCCACCTATCCAATCACCGCGTACCGTGCACAAAGAATTTCTCACCATGGATTTAGGGGTAAGATTTTTAGCATTAACAAAACGCAGGTCCGGCCCGGATCTCCCCCCAGCTCGTTCATTCGGGGATCGTAAAAAAGGGCGTCACAATTTTTTTTTTCCTCCCTTGCCTGGTCCTCTTCTTCAGTCCTCTTCACGAGAAATTATGTCCTACACCTGACTTTTATGAACCACATTCATCAAGCATCTCGGTGCACCACCGTAGAAACTAGAAACGAACGGTGTCAAACTCTACCACATGGTGCACATGCCGTAGGATATAATTTCTCCCTCTTCTCCGACCCATTGCTCTTTTTCTCCCTGCTTTCACGTTCTCGTTCGCACGTATCCTGCAGAATGGCACAGGTTTATCTAATCAAATGGGATACCGTGTGCAAGTCTAAAATGAAGGTGGTCTAGGTGTTACGAATTTAACTTAATCGAACAACTCCTTGCTAGCAAAATGGGCATGAAACTTGTATTAGTTGCATGATCACATTAAGAATTAATGTTTCCGTTGCATCCCGTTGGAAAGGAGGCAGTTAGAATGGGAGGTCTATCGATGTGTTATTCCCTTTGCCAAGGTCAGCTATGGAGGAGCTGGACACTTTGCATTCTCTACTTACAAGGTCGATCTGAGGCCTCTAAAGTGCGAGGATAAACCATTATGGAAGCTCACGACAGATCAAACCTTCTCTTTTAGATGTACAGATTCTTGAACAGTACTGGAGTTTAATGTCTTCATTACAGGACGCTATGGGACTCTTTAGCTCCTAGAGAACATGAGATCTTCCTTTAGCTGGCTCCAAAAAAATATAGTATCCACGCCGCGGATGCTTTGAGCAGGGAAAGGTTGGATGGTGCCAGCAATATGCTCTTTGTGTACGTGGGGCTTCGGATGATACCAGTACTCACCTCGGTTTTCAGTGAAAGCGTTTCGGAATGTTAAAGGTAATCCGGGCTTTCTATCATTATCGCTCTGGACCACTTGGAGTTAAAAGGAGGACCAAGAAAGATCTTGGAGCTAAAAGGAGTACCAAGAAAGATCTAAGGTATATATAGTTGGGACCAGCAAGCTTTAGCTATTTGCTTGGAGCTTATGGCATGAAAGAAATTGGAGGGATTTCTTAAGAAAGCATTGCATTGTGAAACAGGTGCTGAGAGGCTGTGAGGACCTTCCTCGATGGTCAGTGTGTTGTTCTAACAATAACCAAGCACACTCGGCCGTAGCTTCGAAGGTTTCTACACTCATCCGGTAATTAATACGTCAGTGCTACTTTTTCCTTGTTCTCTCCTATCTTTTGTTTCCCTTCTTCCCCACTTCCTTTTTGTAATTTTTCCATCGTTCTATAATAAATTTTAGATGGTTTTTGTTGGGGTAAGTCAGAAAAATTATAAATACATTGGTGGAAACTAGAACATAAAATATTCAAAAATTGAGATGGAAAATTTGTTATAGAATCCTATAAAAATAGTTCAGAAAAGTATTGGGAGAGGAGGATTTTCCAACCGACCTTCTCAGACTACTCATCTGCATGAGCAACATCATGAATTGCTGCCTCAAAACATAAAATGACCAAAACTTTCGATCAAATTAAGAAACCGAAAGCTTTTTCTTTTTCGCAAAGAACACTATATAGATTAGACATATAGAAAGAGCCAAAAGAAAATATTTCTGAAAAAGAGGTATCAATACCGTGTGGATTTGTAGGTGCACCTTAAACTAATAAGAAAACTCCTAAGCTTTAGTGACCGACTCCACTCCTCTTTTGAGCTCCTATATACTCTCGCTATTATCCTCTTATCAAGGCTTAGGATACCGACCTAGCTTTTAGATCATCATTAATAAATATTAACTTGGAATCCTCAGCAAGAAACTTCCAAGACCATAGCATGAGATCTTGTTTTGTTATTTTTGTTCTGCAACTCCAGACACGTAATTAAGTTGTTCTGAAACACTAGCATTTAAGTATGGCCCGACACGTGCCTCTACCACCGAATGTTTAATCGTTTTCCTATAAGAACACACCTCACATAGTTTCAATTCATTCTCCAACCCTCTACTCCATTAATTTCTTTCACATAGTTTCAATTCATTCTCCAACCCTCTACTCCATTAATTTCTTTTTTTCTTTTTTTCCTTTTTAACACTCTTCGATTTCCTTGTGGTTATTTAAGTTTCCAGTGCTTGCCTTAATTAGAGGAAGTGCCAAAAGAAGTTGCAAGTGTACATTAAATTAAGTTTGTATACATACTATAAGTATAAATCAAATATTCTACGTACATGCTTTATCAAAAATATCATGAATCTAAAACATACCTAAAATAGAAGAATTTGATGTAGAAAAGAAGAAAGACATCTTACTGAAATTCTTTCTAAAAATCGATTTCTCTTTCTTCTCCCTTTCGTTATGCCATAGCAGTATTGATGGATTTTTCGTAACGGCGGGCATAGGGCTTACTTCTTTCACCAAAGTACTTAATGGGTGGGAATAGGGCTTACTTCTTTCATCAAAGTATAATTCACTTGCCAGCAATACCAAATGACTCTCTTTGAATTACCTTAAAAGCTTAACTTCTATCCATCTAGATCGGCCCTCCACATGAGTCCCCTCTGACAACTAACCTTCAAATGTCTGGCCTTGCTTCATATCTGTCTTGCGACTTTGTGGTACTTTCATCTTTCTCTCTAGCACCATGCTTTTGGATCCTACTACATCGCATCATCGATGCCAAGCGGAACCTTAATATCCAGCTAAGATCACTTTTCATCGAGTACCTCAATATAATAGTCTTCACTCCGAGCTCTATCAATTTGCCGCCGTAGATTTAATTTTTATTTAAATTTAAGTTGATCATTATCTGAATTCAATCTTCATGATAAAGATAAAATCAATTATTTAATCAAAATATTACCTAATAAGTTCACATAGAGTACAAAATATTAATTTAGTGAACGAAATCTGATAGCTTCCATGATTACTCTGCATTATCGGCAACTGCAATGATTGCATTCAGTGCCCTCTTGGTTACGTAGCCGTTGTTGTCCAAAGGCTGTTGAGGAACATTCATACAAAAAAACCTTTAATACGCTTCAGAATAGAAAACAAGATAAGCAAATTAATTGGTAGTCAAATAGCAGCTGCAGGTAGGTGGAAATTGGATGGGGGACGGCATCCAATGTTTCTTGCGTGCCTCCCCACACATTGCTTAAAACATTGGCTAATCTTGTTGCTGGATGCCACGTTAATTCTGTTTTGCTTCAAAGTATGGTACTCGAGGATGGAGATCCCTATATCTCTAATCGAGTGGCTTTTCTAGTCGCTATCGGAATACTCTTGGACAAACAAAGGTTTAAACGAGAAGGTTATTTTTATGATTTCTCTGACAAACCGACTCCATAGTTTGACAAAGAATACACGTCGACTTACCATGAGTTAGAGGCTTGAGTTTAAATCACTTTAAAAGACATCTTCCTCTTGCTATAAAATACGACCAAAATGGGTTAACTTTGTTTTCTTTGGTATGCATAATGAGCGGGCTTACGGCAAAAAGGATCGTTTTTTCATGAATAATGGTGGGAGCATCTTTACCTTTATGTGCTACATTTCATTTTCTTGTTAATAATTACCTGCTTAATAATGATTTTCTACCTCTCTTTTTCTGTTGCAAGTGATCTCTGGATAACTACTTTCCAAAATTCTTTTTGTAATATATTTTTTATAAAAAATCTAAAATTACATATATATTCTTGTAAATTTACTATTTGCATGTTTATTTTTATGAATTATTTTATTTTTTATATCTATGCTGCAATCAACATGCCATCTAACACTGCAGATTAAGAAACAAGTTATCTAAAAAAACAAATGTTTGAAATATTCTGAGTAAATATGTAGAGTAATTAATTTACAAAGATATACATTAAAATAATAATTCATGTGTATAGGTATGACTTCAAATATTTATAAGAATATATATATAAAAATTTATTTAATAAAATACTAGTTAAACTAGGATCATCAGGTGAAATGTAACAAGGAGGATAGGCTTGTAACAATAAATAATTTATAAGAGTATGTAAGAGTATATATATTTTTTAATATATGTGAGATATATTTTTATTATAATTTTAAATATTTTATATGGTGATGATAGTAAAATTTAAATTATTTTCGTATAAACTATTCATGTTAAGCAGATATTGTAAAAGCACGAGCATAACAACCAGCAAAGTTTCAGAATGGTTATCAGGAGACGTATAGTTTTAGATCATTCTTCATCTCACGAGTTAAATTTTATAATCATCATTGTAAAAAATGATTAAAGTAGTAGCCTAGATCATTTATAAAAAAAATTATCTCATAATCGAATACCGTTTGATCCTTTGATCACTCATTTATCATTTAACAATCGAAACTAATCTATACTAAATTGATTAAAATAACGATATCTGATTGAAGTGAAACTTTGATAGTATGCTACAAACATCATTGAGATCATCATTGTAGATTTTTGGATCCATTGAAGGTCTCCATCCATCAGATCATCGCATCGTCGTTCGTGATCGTTGAAATCAAATTTTTTTGATCGACGAATCTAGGGCCATCGGATCGAGGCGATCTTTTGCGATGATACTCTAATGATAATTATTTAGATAATGAACGATGAAGATGGATATTAAATTTTAAAATTATATAAAATTTAAAATATATATATATATATATGATAGTGGTTACAATTAACCGCTGCTATAAATCAGCTTATAGCAGTAGTTCCTACTAACCGCTGCTATAGATCTGACTTATGACAGCGATTATAAAGAACTGCTGCTATAGGTCGACCTATAGTAGTGATTTTTAGAAATCGCTACTATAGATCCGACCTACGACAGCAGTTTTCGAAAACTGCTGCCGTATGTTGGATCTATAGTAGCGGTTAATGAAAATCGTTGTCATAGGAGCTATGGCAGTGATTTTGAAAATCGCTGCCATAGGCTATTTTTGTAGTAGTGTTAAAATTATTAAAATCATGCTATCAAAATTGTATGCACAATTATTTGCATATGCAATACACAAAAGCTATTTAGAAACCATACCTATTTCTATGTTAGTTTACAAATATGTAAGCTACAAAATATTGGGGCTTCATCTTAATTATCAAATAAATCTTTTTGATATAGCAAAATACTTTGAAAACATCATGGATAGATGGAAATCAACTCACCTCCAATAGCTACTAATTAGCTTATTCAAAGCACTTTTTTTTCAACTCTTTTCCTTTCCTTAATGATTAAAATCACTATTGCTAAGCAGGATAGATTTTCTTCTTTCTAACTTCAGCAACTTTCCCTCTTCAACTCAATTTATCATTCAATTCTCTCTTTACCAACTCAACTCTCCTCTTAGTTGCTAACTAAAAATAGAACCCTCTGAGGTCTCTTCCTTTCTCTGACTCCTCTAAAGAACCTAAAAACTAAAACAACAGTAAGAAAATTAGTGGTTTTTTATTTAACAAAAATATTAAACTAAAAAAAATTTACTAGATGTCATTCCAACAAGAATCCACCGAATTTCAACCTTGCTAGGTGTTGCCTAACTGATTTTCTAGCTCTTTATTTATTCCCTCCAGTTGCTCTATCATCCCATAAAAAATGATTTAAAAATCATAACTTAAAAACCTTTCGACTGAAATCAACTTTCAAAAATTTTTACTAATCGAGACATCTTGATGCTAAGTTAAGTCATCTTGACACAATCAAGTGCTCTCGATTTTGAATCGAGTTGTCTCTTTCTCTCTCTCAAAAAAATAAAAACTAGTTTCTGTAGCCTAAGACTCGAGCATCTCCAGTTTAGGTTGAGTCATCTCGAACCCCAGTAAATGCAATCTCGATCTCAGTAGAGTCACGATCGTGCTATTTCTATTTCAGGATATTTTGCCGAAGTGAGGATGACAACATTACACTTAGATCTTGACCCCATAGGTTCTGTTATAATTTTGATGTAAAATATTTATTTTTCTTTCTTTCTATTATTTCTTGTGAAAGCAATGCTTGTATTATTGCTCTTGTAAAAGCTTTTCTTCATGAATGAATATGATTTTTTTTTCATTTGTTGTGATCAATGTGGACTTCAAAGAGGTCAATCTCAATCTAGGAAGTCTTATCGAGGCATATTTCTACCTTAGAAATTTTGCAAGTATTTAGTTTCGACCTAAGGAACTTTGCTGGAAATGATTTTGAGCAAAGGAATCTGGTAGAAAATGATTCCAATCAAAGAAATTTGCCTAGATATTATCCCGATCAAAGAAACCGTGTAGAGAGCAATTTTGATCAATAGAATCTGTTGAAATATCGTCCTGATCAAAGAAACCTCATAGAGAGCAATTCCGATCAAAGGAATTCACTGAGCTATCCTCCCAATCAGAGAAAGTTCATAAAAGCAATTATGATCAGAGAAATTCACTAAGTTGATGTCCCAATCAAAGGGAGTTCATAGAAGTGATTTTGATTAGAGGAATTCACTGAGTTAATGTCCCAACCAGAGAGAGTCTACAGAAGCGATTTTAATTAGAAGAATTTGTTGAGTTGATGTTCTGATCAGAGGGACCTTGCCGAAAGCAATTTCAATCTGAGAAAATGTTGAAATATCATTCTGATCAAAAGAATCTTGTGGGGAGCTATTTTGATCAAAGGAACCTGCTGAGCTGACATCCCATTCAAAGGGATCTTGTGGGAAGTAATTCCAATCAAAGGAACCTACTGAGCTAATGTCCCGATGAAAGGGACCTTGAGAGAAGCAATTTTAATCAAAGAAACATGTTGAGCTGACATCTCAATCAAAAGAACCTTGTGGGAAGCAATTTTGATCAAAGGAACCTATTGAGCTAACATCCCGATCAAAGGGATCTTGTGATAAGCGATTTCGATCAAAAAAACCTGCTGAGCTGACATCCCAATCAAAGAAATCTTGTGAGAAGCAATTCTGATCAAAGGAACCTACAGAGCTGATGTCCGGATTAAAGGGATTTTGTAGAAATTTTTTTTAAATCCCTCCTATCATGTAAGCATAAGCCAATGGTTTTGAACATTCATTTATTGAACATTATACGAATCACTGTAGTACATGCGTAGGTTGGCCGAATTACAAGGTCTAAGGAGTAGGACAGCATTTAGTTGCTTCAAGCATTAGGTTCTCAAATGTATCATCTCATCGACTTGATAGGGGCCCTCCTAGTTATGTAAAAGCTTTTCTTATTTCGTGGGCTGCAAGACTTTGGCTTTTTAAAGAACAAGATTGCCAGCTCTGAATTCTTTGGCTTTGACCCAAGCATTGTAGTATTTGGCCACCCTCTGGTGATAAGCAGCTATTCTCATTATGGCATGCTTCCTACTTTTTTCAATTAGGTGAGGTTAGCTCGAAGCCACACCGAATTGGTGTCTTTTTTATACTCCTTGATTCTAAGGGAAGGGAGCCCGAATTTCACAAATATGACCACCTCTGTTCCAAATGCCAAGTTAAAGGGAGTTTCACTATTGAAGACCCTTTGGATGGTCCAGTAGGCCCAAAGCACGTGATGGAGCTTATCCATCCATGATGCTCCAGTCTAATCCAATTGGCTTTTAAGCCTTGCAGGAGAGTTCTATTGGTGACTTCCACCTCTCTATTCGCTTGCAGGTATCCTACCAAAGTGAAGCACTATTCTATCTCATGGTCTTCACCAAACTCATGAAATTGAGCGCTACTGAATTGTCTACCATTATCGAAGATTAGTACTTTAGGAAGATCATATCAATAGATGATTGATTTTCAAATAAAGTCTTAAACTTTTCCTTCAGTTAAATAGGCTAGAGGCTCAGCTTCAATCCATTTCGTGAAGTAGTCGATGTCGACCAGAAGAAACTTATGCTGGTCTGAGGCTCGAGGAAAGGACCTAGGATGTCCAATCCCCATTGGACAAATAGCCATGGAGCTTCAATTGGATTTAGAAGTGTCATCGATTGACATTGGACCCTATCATTCTGCTAATAGTATTCGCATCTTTTGAGAAAACTTTGCACGTCCTACTGCATTATGGGCTAATAGTAGTCTTGCCCAAGAATCTTATAAGATAAGGACCTATCTCCCATGTGACTTCCACAAATCTCTTCATGGACTTCTCCTAGGGTGTAGTCAGTTTCAAACGGGCATATGCACTTCAAGAGAGGCAAAGAGAAAGACCACTTGTATAGTTCATTATTATGCAATACATATCGAGCAGCCTTATTTCTGATCTTCCGAGCTTCTTTCTAATCGGGTGGTAGTTCATCTGATCTTAGATATTCTAGAAAAGGATCCATCCAGCTAGACTCTTCATTGATCTACTAGATGGCAGCGGGCTCCTCTAAGCTTGAGTTTCTTGAGATCTTAAAATAGGTCTCTTTCTTCAAGTCAGCGGACAATGATGATGCCAAATTGGACAAAGCATCTGCTCTAGTATTTTTCACCCTAACGACCTATTGAATATCAAAATTTTGAAAGGATGAGATCAGATAATTTATCTTTTGGATGTATTTTCTCATGTTCTCCTCTCGGGCTTCATATTTACCTCTAATTTGCCTGACCACTATAGGGTATAGTGCAGGATTTTAGGCATGCTTTTCAAAATTTTTTTAATTAAACTTATAATAAAAGTCAATAGATTAATCTAATATTAATCTATGCATGCATGATCAAATCATAAAATTCTATACAAGGATCTAAACATGTCATATATGTTATAGAAAATTTGAATGCATATAGATTAGCAAATCAAATTTACTAACCTACTCATGTTCGGAACATGATACCTAAGCATAGATAGATAATCTTAGCTATCTAAAACCACTAAAAAGTAGCTCATCATGTCATGATGTAGCCGCACGATCGTCTAGCCTCTACCGATAGTCCATACGGAGCTTCTGATGTCGATCAGCTTTATCGGAATGCTAGCTTCTCATCGAAGCCTTCGATGGTCGATCTTCATCGATTATGATTAGCAACCTTCTTTCGATCTTCTAAACACTCCATATGACCAGAGAACAGACTATGGAGGATGACGAGGTGGTGTGAAAGATTTGGCAGAGAGACGATGCTCACAATGCTTAAACTCACCACCTGAACCTTGGGTCCAAATCCTGGGGCTATTCACACCCAAAAACTCTGTAGTCTCCACTCTCAGGATTTATTTGACACTCGGATCACTCACCCAAAAGCACTCGTACACCCTCTCGATGATTTTATGTGCAACATTTTTCACACAAAAATCAAATGCCAATTTTACTTAGATCTTATCTAAGGAAGGCAAAGTGCTGAAAGATCGTCGAAAAATCCTAGCACACAGAAGACTCCATATGCCAATCTTTTGAACTCTTTCCATGAAAACCATTTTTATAGGTAGAAGGACTCTCCTTTCTGCCTACACCCAATCTTAAAACTATTTTTAAATGGGCGACAAGAATTAAAAAACAAAAGGGTGGTGTGTGGGAAAAGATAGAGTGGCACAGGACATTTCATTCTCTCTCTCTAGACTTTTCTCACCCCCAAACAGATGCGCCCCACTCGAGAATTCTTTCTCATGAAGTCACTCACAATCCCTCATGCATGCCCAAAAAATATTCCCTTTTATTGGCAACAATCTGAGGGGCAAAACATGTGGGAGGGGATAAGTATGGGAGGTTGAAACAATTTTAACCTCCCACTTGAATTTGAATTCAAATGGAAGTTTATCCACCTCCAACGCCTCATTCAAGTAGATGACGAGTAGAAGAACTCTCCTTCTATACACCCTCACTTAGAAATTGCCCAAAAAAACTGTATGACAAAAACATGTGGGGCATGGGAAGTAGATAAGGTTGAGAGGTTGGAGTAGTTCCAACCTCCAACCACTTTAGTTCAATTCAAAATTCAACTTAAATTTGAACCAGTCCAACTCTTGGACTAGGTCAAAGGGAGAAAGAAGAGGGGTGCAAACATCTTTCTGAGCATGGAAAGTCTCATGCACATTCATAATGTGCGTGGAAAAGGTGTGGGTCAAAGTCAAGGTGGCGCAGGGAGAAGCTTAAATTCAAATTTGAAGTTGTCTAATTAGGTTTTGTCCAAACCAAATCAGACTAAGATAAACCCACTCATATTAGGCTTAATCTAATCTAATTAAATTCTAATCTAATTAGAAATAAATTAAGTCTAGGTCCTGATCAAATTAGGGTCGAATCTCTCTTGGCGATTAGGTCATCTCATAACCTAATCATGTCAAACTCAATCAAATTCAATTCAATCAGATTTGATCAAATTCTCATCGCTCAATCAAATTAGTTAATCAATAATCTAATTGTTAATTATTCCTTCAATAATATTAGAGTTCCAGTCTAATAGAATTTGAGAAGGCAGAGTCCCAATCTAGTGGGACTCTTGGTCATAGAGTCCCAGTCCAGTGGAACTCTTGACCATAGAGTTTCAGACCATTGGAACTCTCGATCAGTCATTAGATCAGATAGAAATTTTTAATATGTGTGATCCCATATGTTCAAATCTTAAGCTGGTAGTATAAAAATTAATTTTCTATACCAATCGATGTGACCATCTAGTAATGAAATCCAACGTCCAGATAGGTCAAATAGTCATGACGCAATATCCATGAACTTGTGGCATATGGCTATCATATAATTTATCCCCTTGACCTCAATGCTCAAAAAATGACCTAGGATTTAACTATCAATCCTGAAAAAGTTATATACATTATATTTCAAATTTCAATATCCATCATATAAACTACCCCAGCTGAGATTTTGCTAAATTAAAATATAGTGATGCATTTATTCTAACACTTAGAGGGGTCAATCCCATCTTGACTCATACACTAACTAAATAAGTACTTGACTGCACCTAGTAATCTTCCATCACTGAATTAGAAATTCAGATAGTTTGGTACTAAAGTACAATAAGTTGCTTATAAGTCACCATGATTATCTTAGGTCTTAAGGAATATTTATACCCATATCCTTCGCAAGCAACTCTTGATAGTAGAGAGCACCACAGTTGGATCACAATCAATAAAATACACTTGTATATTTTACCTGCATGCCATATCAGTATCTCTATACTCTTTGGTTAAGAGGACAATCAATCCATATAGTACATAACAACCTACACTCGATAAATATTATCATCCTAGGTAACAACATATCATTTGATCGTGATCAAGTTTAAGGACTAAATGATAAATCCTTCTTTATCGAGTCTAAATAGTCCTAAGAACTTCATCACATAAGAGTTTATTAAAGAAAGATGCACAAGAGTGATGAAAAGTTAGAATAATAATTTTATTCATTTATAATTTAAGTACATTTTACATTCAACTCAATCGTCTACAATCTAGATAATTGACTTTAGGATATAATTTCCAATAACCACCAGTTGAGAATTGCTGAAGACCTTCAGATGCTGGGCTCTAGCTTCTCTGGTGATCTTAAGGCCTGTAATTAGAACTTCGTATTCCATTTTATTATTTATGGCTGAAAATTCGAAGCATAGGACATATACAGCCACATCTCCTTCTTATCTAGCCAAGATGAGTCTAGCCCCTGATCTTGACATATTCGATGAGCCATCCACATGCAAGATCCATAGTTCTTCGGAGTCCAATTCTTGGTCTTCATCATTTTTCGAGTTTATGGGGTCTTCTGATCTTTTTTCGACTTCTCACTCTTCTAGATTTTTTTTGTCGGGGAAGGTACATTCGAGGATAAAGTCGGCCAAGATTTGGGCCTTAATGAATGACCTCGATCAGTAATGTATATCTAACTCTAAGAGTTTTAGAGCTTATTTTGCAATCCAATCCGAAGTGTCTGAGCGATGTAGCACTACCTTAATTGGCTGATCTATGAGCAGCACCATAGTATGTGCTTGGATGTAGGGTTGGAGCTTCCTTACTGTGATAACCAACATAAAAACTAGCTTCTCTAATTTAGAGTATCTAATCTCTGCATCATGAAGGACCTTGCTGGTATAATAAATAGGATTCTATATTCGTCCTTCTTTTTGAACAAGGACTGCAGTGATCGCCACTAGAGAAACTATAAGATATAATAGGAGCTCTTCGCTCGATTGAGATTTGGTAAGCAATGGTAGAGAGCTGAGATGCCATTTCAGTTCTTCAAAGGCTTCTTAATACTCCAGGGTCTATTGGAAGCTTTTTGGCTGCCTGAGGATCTAAAAAAAGGAGAGGCATCTCTCAGCTAATCTAGAGACAAAATGGTTAAGAGAGGCTCCTTTGTCGGTTAGACATTGTGCATCTTTAACTATTTTTGGTAGTGACATCCCCAGGATTGCTTTAATCTTCTTTGGATTTATCTTGATGCCTCTGCTTGAGACCATGAAGCTGAGAAATTTGTCGGTAGTGACTCTGAAGGCAAACTTCATGGGATTCAACCTCATCTTGTATTAGCGAAGAGTGTTGAAATTCTCTTGGAGGTCAGTAATGTGGTCTGATGTTGCATGGCTTTTAACCATCATGTCATCAACATATGCCTCTATATTCCAACCTATCTGATCTTTAAAGATCTTGTTCACCAGCCTTTGGTATGTGGTCCCTACATTTTTTAGGCCAAAAGGCATTATCCTATAACAAAAGAGCCCATGATTAGTAATAAAAACCATTTTCTCCTCATCTTTAGGTGCCATCCAGATTTGATTATAATCGAAAAAGACATCCATGAAGCTGAGGAGCTCATGCCTTGAAGTCGTGTCCACCAGTTGATCGATTCGGGGTAGTAGATAGTTGTCTTTGGGGCAGGCTTTGTTCATATCGATGAAGTCAATGCACATGCATCATTTTCTACTTGCTTTCTTTATCAGCACGATAATTGCTAGCCAATCCAGATACATTGCCTCTCTGATGAAGCCGACTTTGATTAATTTATCCAGCTCCTCAACTATGGCCTTCTAGCGCTCCAGGACAAAACTTCATTTCTTTTGCTTTATTGGGCAACAAGTTGGATCCATCTTTAAGTAATGGGACATCACCTCCAAATCTATCTCGGGCATATCTATGGCCAACCAATTGAAAAGATCTGCATTTGCCTACAAAAAAGTGGTTAATCGATCTTTGGTTACCTGATCTAGGCATGAACTGATCTTTATAATTTGATAAGGATTCTTCTTTCTTAGTGGGATCTCCAAGAGTTTCTCAGATGGTTGGATGCGTTCTTCGGTCAAATTATCTCGAGTCTCCAACCCTATAGGGAGTTCAGACTAGACCTTCACCTGATTCTTTACTTGAAGCTTGGTGGTAAAGCACTGTCGAGCCACAGTTTGATTGCCTCGGATCCATCCTACTTCATTTATCATTGAAAACTTTACCATTAGGTGATAGCTGAATTCCATGGCTCTAAACGTCTAAAGGTTGGGTTGCCCAAGAATCGCGTTGTAAATTGAGGGAGCTTAACAACCAGAAAGTCTACTTGGATCGTTACTTGCTGAGGTGGGGTGTCCACCATGCAGGCAGCTTAATTATGCCCTCCGATATCACTAAGCTTTCAGAAAAATCTTGGATCGACGTGTTAAATCTACTTAACTAATCAGAAGTAAGTCACATTCAGAAAAAGATAGAAAAATATAAAATATCAATCGAGCTTTCATTATTAATAAAAATATGGTGTACATTATAATTATCAACATTAATAGTTACAATCACTACATCATTGTGTTTGTTGTACACCTTCTGCATCCTGCTTAGTGAAGGGGATGGCATCTCCGAGCTTGTCCTCAAGCCTTGGCCTCTTTGCCACCACTGATCCAATTAACCCCTCGGTTATCATATGAATTTCACCTCTGAAAGGTCGCTCTTCAGCCGCCACTGGTTCCTCAACCTCCTGCACTATTGCTGGCATTGGATGTTGAGGCTAGCGAGGTGGTTGTCAGACTCTTGGAGGGGGTCGATGCGAAGGTGTTCTTCCTCAAATGAAGTAGTTCAGCCTTCCCTCCCGAATGAGCCTCTCAATTGCATCATAGAGAAGGCAGCAATCTTTGGTGTCATGGCCGTGATCACGATGGTAGAAGCAGTACCTTATAGGATTGCGGCATTCAAGCTTCGTCCATATTTTCAAAGGTTGAGGGAGCTCGACGTGAATCTCCATCAAAACCTCTTCTCGAGAGACATTCAGAGGTGCATAATTGTAATACCGCCTTGGGGGAAGCGCTGTCGGTCTCTTCTCTGAGGACTCAAAAATCAGCAATTTTTGGATAGACCTCCATCCTTCTGCCTCCAAGGTGGAGATCGAGAGCGCTGGCAATAAGTCTCTTTTTTCCCTAAGAAGTGCTCTTTATTTGATCCTACCACAACAAGTCCGACAGGTACTTCCTCGATAAATGCTTCCTCCAAGTGGGAATATTTTTCTGCTTGGCCAAGCATTCTGGTATGGTCCTGAGGAAAGGACTTTATTAGCGATCTCTTTAGGTCATTCTTCAGGAGTCCACCCATCAGGACAGCCATCACGATCGACTAGTCCAGATCGCAGACTTTCAGGGTTGCCGCATTGAAGTGGCTCATGAAGCCGCGGATCGACTCCTCCTTCTATCAGATGGTGTTGAGGTAGTCAGACTGCTTCTACTGCTTTCGACTGCTAATAAAATGCGCAACTAAAAACCAGCTCAACTCTTCAAAAGATGAATCGAGATCGATTTTAGATTCAAATACCACTGCCAGACTGCTCCCTTGAGAGTAGCGGAGAATGCCCGATAGAGGATAGCATCTGATGCTCCTTGAAAGAGCAATGCCACCTTAAAAGTTTCAATATGGTTGACGGGGTCGGTGGTTCCATCGTAAGTTTCGAACTGAGATAGCTTAAAGTTTGAAGACAGTGGCTCCTTCGTTATTTTTTTATCAAAAGGAGGCTCGCCACTGAACCCATCATAGAGTCAAGATGAAGAAGCTTTATTGATGGCTTCAGTTTGCTTGTCGAGCTCTTGAAGCCTATTTTCTATAATCAAATCCTGGGTAGTGCATGCCTCGGATTGCTGAGGAGCGGCGATTGGGAGTCGAATTGTGCCCAGATTGCTGGCTGGAAGAGCACCAATGAGTTTGTCTCCTCCTTAGACTTTGAGGAAGTGTCCGGGGAGGCTTGGCTTGCAATTGCAATTGAAAAACTGATAGTTGTGGTGGTGCCATCGCCAGGGGCGCAGTCGGTACCACCAATGAAAATATAGGCTACACCATAGAAGATGGTGCAAGAGCAGTCTGGCTTGGTTGAGGTGCCGTTGGAGGAGGTGCAAAGGCAGTCTGGACCGAGCCTGAATGGCAGCTATCAAAGTATTAACCTGCTAGAGGAGTAGGTTAAATTAGTCCATCATGACCGTGATCGATTGGGCCGATGAAGAAATTTCCGCCACCGAGGGCTAAATATGATCGTCAACCCGGATATCCACCTGATGGGAGGCGGCAGCATCGATTAGGTGAGTTGAAGCTTTTTTGAGTAGCATGTTTTTAAAGAGTTATCCTTCCTCTATCTGTTGCTTGAAATTATTTGCTTCGGAAGTGAAATGATCGGTCTCGTGTAGGGATGCTCAAGTCAGCAGAGCAGAGAACGAAGAAGCAATTGAAGGAAAATCCAGATTTCTCGATCCAGGTTCATCCAGATCTGATCAGATCAAGAGATATATTTCAAAAATTTTCTCTTGATCTCAATCAGATCTTGATATGTTTCAGATCTGATTCTTATTATTTTAATAAATAAAATAAAATAAGATAAATTAAGTCAAATTTAATTTACCTGATTTGGGTAATCCTATTACCCTGTAGATGATCCTGATTGCAGCGGAAGGTTCTGGATCTAGCCACGCAAGCGCCTAGCCTCTACCGGTATCCACTCGGGTTGGATCTAGAGATCCTCTTCTTCTCTATCACACCTCCAAAAATCAGATCTGGATCTGATCTGGAGGATCTTCAAAACTCTTTTGAAGATCTGCAGTCATCCTTTTGCAGCAGCGCAGCCTTCTTGCTTTTGATCGCCTTTTCTTGATCTGAATCGCACCAACCTAAGTCCAAAATACCTTTTGGACGTGGAGAGCAAGGGGAGAAGAGACTATGGCGTGGAGAAGGAGGGGAGAGGCAGCCTTGGGGCATGGGGTTTCTCAATTGAATTGCATTAGCATTAGGGTTGGGCGCAGGGTCTTATTTATAGACCTCTTGTGATCCAACTCCTCTTCCTCTCAACCAATCACAACCCTTTGTGAAATCAGATCTAAATCTGATTGGTTGGAATAGAGACCCCTGGATTCCTCCTTAGAGGGCACCTAAGACCAGTCAAACTGGATTCTTAGTAGAACTCTGATTGGAATCCAAAAGGGAGGTGGAGTCCTTGTCCAACAAGGACTCCTAGGCGCCTCCTACTTGGGCTCACGCCACCCTTGGCGTGCGCCCTTCTCCTTGCCAGGTTCTGGCAGGGGGACAGGCCCCCACCAGCTCTCCAATAGGTGCATGACATGTGGTCAAAAGTCAAAGGGTCAATGGTCAACGTTTGACCAGTCAAAGGTAGACTTTTGACCAAAGTCAAAGAACAAGAAATGGCAGGTGACCAAAAATGATAGGTAATGTCTTACAAATAAGACAACCTATTCTGACTTGGACAACCTCCAGTCAGACCATATGAAGGCCTCTGATTGAGCACAAACTCCTTTGGCTCAGTCAGGACAACTTATTTATGATAGTAAAAGAAGAACGTTAGGTTCAATCGAGTGCTAGCACGATTTCCTTGAACCTAATTGAATCTCATTCAGATCAATTGAACTAGATCAGTTCAATTGATGATCACCAGATTCAAACCCTTGTTTGTGTGACCCAGTTAGGTTCAGTTCTGTATGGTAATGGGATATGTCATGATCTCTATCATAGACATCATCGAAACTCCTTTCGATGGATCAGAACTCTTCTGATTCGAACAGCTAGAATGATCGATCATCTAAATCATTCTAATTGCTCCCAAAATCCACCAGTGACACCTAGCAGTATATGGTGGCAACCCATCAGAGCTGAATGCGAACCTCTTGGTGCAGCTACCTGTGTGATTCAGTTCTTCTATCTTGAGCCCCGATCAGATTAGGGTTAAGGTGAACTCGTCAAACCCTAGTCTCTGTCATATGATGTAATCATTCGATTCGAGTCCAATGTGAAAATCTAAATAGAAACTCTTTCTATTATTTCACTCTACCATGGCCATGGATTTCTGGACTTGATTCTCATGATCATCATAGGGCTACTCCTCTACCACCGAGGTAGATAGATTCCATCTTGATGCAATCCAGTTCCTACAATGAACATGCTATAGCCAACATACACCTCAGGAGTTCCATATGGCTAGGAGATCGAGTAATGGTGTAGTCAAACTATAACACCCTCAAGGTGAACTGCCGATGCATCTCAGGTCAAAGAACCAGACACACTACTGCAGCATCGAGTCAGTCATTGACGAGAAGGTAGACTTCCTAATGACTACTCGAGGTGGTCACGCTCAGTGCCCTCGTTCTCTAACGAGTACCTGTACTCTCGCTCCGGTGTCTCCACACCGTAGACTCAAGACTCATCTACTAAAGAGAAGCGATCGTACACCAACCTTCCGGATCAATCACCATCCTCGTGATGATCCTATGGTCGGGAGCTGTTTATGAGTTAATAATGATTATTCATGTCTTAAATTTTCAACTCTTAAAAATATGAATTATCATTACCATTAACTCAAAGGATGTATCACAGACACTAAATACACATATGTGATAGAAAATAACCCATTTCATTAATTATAGTCAAAATTACAATTTTGCCCTTAGAACTGTATTACAAGTGTCAGCCAATTCTGACTTCTAGGGCACATATATCTAACAGCAATAACAGATTCTCGAAGAAGAATTTCTTATGCTTTCCTGGATTCTTGGGACTTATGATATTTATAGAGAAAATACTTTATCCATTTTAATTACTAATTTAAGGCATTCAAGCGAACCCGGGCCATTTGGTTGGTAATTTAAGCCCGTTCCACATAGGCTACCACCGTGGTGGTGATAGGATCCTTGACTTTGCTGTCATCTACTAGACTTTTTTTTTATTATTTTTTTTAATAGCAGGCGCATTGGTTGATGTGAACTAAGATCATATGTGACTTAAATTGGACTTAAGCCTTTGGCATTAAGCCAGGAGCTTACTTCTATTAATATCACAACATTATCAATATCTTACGAAGTGATTTTTAAAAATCTTTTTTATAAGTGGATTTACATGACCGAGTCTCCAAGTTTCAGGTACATTTGTTTTGGGCTGCTGTAGTTACAGGAGTTTTTTCGTCGTTATCCCTGGGTAGGTTAGAAATTCGTATTTGATGAATCATGATTAGTGATGATTGGTTCAAGACCGGAACCAAACTAAAATTCTTGTTAAGTTGGATGCTATTTTGCATCGAAAAATATTTCTTATAGATATTTTTGCTGCTTTTTTTTTTTTTTTTTTTTTTTTTGCTGCGCTAGTATTTCAATGTGGTTGCAACTTCTTCACACCAAACTTTCCGTATGGACAGGAAGCACCCAAGAAGGGTCGCTAAACAGAGAAATCGACTACTTAAAAAATTGGTGGAAATTTGCATTGTTGTCGCTGCATAGGTGCGACTGGTGACTGCTAGCCTTGGAGGTGGGGATTTGATATTTAAAATTTGGACTGTTGTCGCTAGGTACATCTCACTAATAATCGTTCGCATTAGGGACAGGGATTTGATGTTTGAATGGTTAAACATAGAACGCTTTATTTTTTTCCCTGATGTTGATATGCTAGGGGATCTGAGTAATATATACCAATTACTTCATTGGGTACCCAATTTTTTGTGATTCTCTTCTTACGTTTAGATTTGAGAGAAGAAGACAACTAGATTCTGTGTGTGTGTGTGTGTGCGTGCGCGCGCGTGCGTGTGAAATATATGTTGAAAAATATGACGATGCCTGAGGCAATTAGAGTTATTTACTTAGGCAATGTGCTGAATTGTTACTTGGTGGAATTGATGCAAAGGTGAAACTAGATTATAGACCCTGTTATATGTCATCAATATCCTATGCATGCAAGACAAAAATGGAAGTTCACTATCATTATTGTCGTATGTTAATTATCGGTATCAAGTAGTTTAATGCATTTAAATGATTTTGAAATCAAATTGGTGATCACTTAAAGCTTTGTGAGGGATATCAGGCAGCCCAAACTTTTTTTAATTGACACCCATCTAAGTCTATGGTATCGCCAGAAGGCCACATATCTCAGTCCAAGAAGAGGCCCATCTGGTTATCAGGGCTGGACTTGTTAATCCAAATGAACAATTGATTTTGCATGTAGTGCAAACTGCAAAAACTGACAATTACAAAAAAAAAAAAAAAAGATTAAAAAAAAAAAGCGTGGTTGTGGAAAATCTCTCCTTGACATTTTCATGAAAGATTCATTTCAGAAAGCATTTCAGAGATCGCAGGACCGCAATCAGCATCTTGGCTGATATAATTAAACAATTATTAACTATTTTTTGATATTATTTCAACAAAACTTTTTTTAACCATTAATTTTAATATTTCATCAGTTAAGAACTATTTATCATAGCTGAATTTAGATTGAAAAATATCGACTGCTTAGATTTTTTTTTTCCTTTATACATTAGAAATAACTGTAAATAACTGCCTATGAACATGGAGAGGGATAACCCCACTACTCAGAGGAACTCCTAGCCATGTTTAGCATTCACATACGTTGCACTATTGCTCATGCAGTTTTTAAGGCACATGAACAACACTCCTCCTTGCATTATGAACTGCAGATTCCAAGTTTCTTCCTCAGAAACTCAAACCTACTGATAGGAAGTGGCTTGGTGAAGATATCAGCCATCTGGTCCTCAGTGTTGCAATGCAGCAAAGTAACTTCACCATTCCTCTATACCTCCCTTAAGAAAAACAACTTAATGTTGAGATGTTTGGTTTTTTCATGAAAGACCGGATTGTATGAGATAGAAATAGCAGCCTGATTGCCGACAAATACCTCGGTGCTTCCTTTTTGCTCCATATTCAGATCACATATGATCTTTTTCAACCATAAAGCTTGATTAACTGTAGCTATTGAAGCTATGAATTCAGCTTCTGCAGTTGATTGTGGCACGATCTCTTGTTTCTTGGAGCACCACAAGAAAACACCGGAACCAGAAGTAAAACAATACCCTGAGGTACTCTTCATGTCATCTAGAGACCCCGCCCGGTAACTATCGGAATATCGCATTAGCTTGAAATTTTGGCATTGCCCAACTTGACACCATACTTGATAGTCCCTTTGACATATCGGACCACTCTTTTTGCAGCTTTTAAGTGCAACTCGCTTGCACAATGCATGAACCGAGACAAAACACTCACAGCATATAAGATATCAGGCCTTGTTGTTGTGACGTACATCAGGCAGCTAACTAGACTTCTGTAGAATGCCTCATCAACTTTCCCAGCTCCATCATCCTTGCAAAGCTTCTCCTTTTGATTCATAGGAGTACTCATGACCTTGCAATCTTCCATGTGGAACTTCTTGAGGATTTCTCTCTGACAGATGAAAATTTCATCATGATTTCGCTTGATCTCCATTCCAAGGAAGTAGGCCAACAATCTGAGATCAGTCATCTCAAAAGCCTTTATCATTTCCAGCTTAAATTCATCAATAAGACTTGCATTACTTCTTGTAACCAAGAGATCATCAACATAGAATGAAATGATAAGAATGTCAGCACCATAATGCTTGACATGGAGAGTAAATTCTGAAAGACTTTTTTCAAAGCCTAAAGTTAGCAGATGCTCATCAATTCTGCTGTACCAAGCTTTTGGTGCCTACTTTAAACCATAGAGAGCCTTCTTGAGTAGATGAACCTTGTTCTACTACCCTTTTACAGCAAAGCCTTCAGGTTGCTCGATATAGATCTCTTCTTGCAGAATTCCATTGAGAAATACAGACTCGATATCCATTTGATACACTTTCCAGTCTTTTTGTGCTGCAATAGCAAGCAACAATTTGATTGTGTCAAGTCTAGCTACTGGTGCAAATGCATCTGAGTAGTCTATACCAAAGATTTGAGCATAGCCTTTCACCACAAGCCTTGCCTTATGTTTGTTGATAGAACCGTCAGCATTTAGCTTGGTTCTGAACACCCATTTAACTCCAATCACTTTCCTGTTCTGTGGTCGATCAACAAGCTCCCAAGTCTTGTTTTTTCGATCATGGATAGCTCCTCCCGCATTGCAGCTATCCATTTTGGGTCCTTTTCTGCCTCCTCATACCCTGCAGGTTCGCATACTGTAATATTGCATCTTTGATAAATATTAGAGAGTAATCTAGTACCTCTGACTGGAGGTTCATCCACCAATTCATTTGAATTCTGCAAAAGATCAGCATTCTGATTCTCCTTTAGATTCTCCCAGCTCCACTGCTCATTCTCCATGAAATGCACGTCTCTACTTATCACCATGTTTCCTATTTGATGCTGAAACACTTTATAAGCCTTCGAGACTGAGCTGTAACCCACAAAACTACCAGGAACAGCCTTCTCACCCAGCTTATCATGCTTAACCTGTGGCACATAGGCAAAGTATAAGCAACCAAAGACTCTCAAAAATTACAGTGAAGGTTTATACCCATGTCATGCCTCAAATGGTGTCTGATCATTTACTGCTCTTATGGAAAGTCTATTTTGAAGAAACACAGCAGTATTTGCTGCTTCTGTCCAAAATTTCTTTGGTAGCCCTTTCTCATACAACATACACCGGGTCATCTCCATGATGGATCTGTTCCTCCTTTCACTAACTTCATTTTGTTGTGGAGTATAAGGAGCAGTAAGTTGGTGTTCCATTCCAGCTTCATCACAAAATAGGTTGAATTATTCTGAGGTATACCTCTTGCCATTGTCAGACCTCAGAACTTGAATTTTGCAGCCACTTTGATTCTCAACCTTTACCTTGAATCTCCAAAACACAGCTGCAACCTCTGATTTGAACTTCAAAAAAAAAAAAAAAAATCCAACTCATCCTAGTTAGATCATCAATAAAGATGATGTAATAGAGACTACCTTTGAGTGAAGGTGTTCTATGAGGTCCTGCTAAGTCCGTATGAACTAACTGCAGCTTTTGAGAAGCTCCCCAAGTAATTTAGGAAATGGCAACCTGGTTTGCTTGCCATATTGACAAGTTTGGCAATTTGGCAGCTGCTTTTCGAGATGAGGTAAGTCTTTCACCAATTCTTTCTTCTGCATATACAACACTCCTTGGTTATGAAAATAGCCTAGCCTCTTGTGCCAAACCTCTGTTGTACTTTCTGAAGTAGGGAAAGCTGCCTGCTCCTCCTCCATTGGATCGAGGGAGAAGCTTTTATCTCTCATCTTGACCTTGAATATCTCTTGACCAGCTGCGTCTTTGATGAGACAATGTCCATCCTCAAAGAGTACTTTGAAGCCCTTTTTGATTAGCTGACCAACACTCAATAGATTTTGATCAATATCAGGTACATGGAGAACATCAGGGATTGTTTTTGTACCTGAACAGCTTTCAATTGCTATTGTGCCCTTTCCTTTGACAGCAATATAATCTCCATTGCCAATTCTAACTTTTGGGCTTGCTGCCTCTCCAGCTATTTGAAAAGTTCTCTGTCATGAGTCATGTGAATAGTGCAACTGCCATCAATGAGCCAGCTCTCACTTGAGCTTTTGCTGGCGAAGCATGTTGCCACAAAAAGCTAATTCTCCTCTTCTTGATCTGCAATCTGAGCTTCAGCTCCTTGCTGGTGATTTTTGTCTTTGCAAATCACATCCTCATGGCCTAACCGATTACATTTACTGCATCTTGTATCGGGTCTTCTCCAGCACTTGTAATAAGGGTGACTTCCGCGACCACAGTGTTGACATGGAGGGAATTTGTCCTTCTTACTGCCACCACATGAGCTGCTGTTGTTATTTGCAGTAGATTCTCCATTTGTCGTTGAGTGTTTCTTACCCTTCTTCTTCTTGCCTTTGCCACCATTCTGATGCTTCGCTTGTAATGCTCCTTCAACAGCACCATCTTGCCTCATGAGCCTTCTTTACTCTTGTGCCTACAGAGCATTTAACAAGTCTGCCAAGGTTATCCTAGACAGATCCTTAGCATTTTCTAAAGAAGAGATGGTTGCCTGGCACTGTAACAAGAATTTTTTGAACTATTCTAGAGTCAGAAAGTTCAGAACCTAACAATCTTACCCGGTTGATAATGCTTAGAAGTCTGTCAGTATACTCTTTAATTATTTCTGATTCCTTCATTTTCTGCATCTTGAAATTCCTAATCAAATTCAGCACCTGCATTCCTCTGATCCTTTCATCTCCTTGGCATTCCTCCCTAAGTAGCCTTTGCTGAACCAAGGGTCATGATTCGGGTGAAGATTGTTGGTGAGACAGCAGCAAACAAGCAGGCCTTTGCCTTCGATTTCTTTATTTTCTTCTCCTTGTGATTTCTGATTTGAGCCACGGTGGGATTGTTTGTCAGAGGAGGAACTTCATAATCCTCCTCTACTGCTTCCTAGAGGTCCAATGCATCCAAGTAAGTCTCCATTCTTACGGCCCACACTTGATAGTTGACTCCATCAAAGACAGGAGAAGCAACAGACGAAAAACCAGCTTCCACTTCCATGGCTTGAAGGTTTTTCACTGAATAGGTTCGGTTTGTGTATAGGTTCGCTCGGATACTCTCACAAGGTCACTCGCAGATTCCTTAAGAAAAGGTCTCTCATACCGATTGTTGTTACGTGAAGCTGTATTTCTCAGCAAATAGTTGGTGTGCAGGAAAAGAAAGCAACAACAACGGGAGAAAAATGGACTGAAATTCTTCATTTTTTATTTTAATTTTAAATCCAACATACAGCAGAGATATATATAAACTAAAAGCATAACTAACATACTACAAGAAACTATCCACTAATGCAGAAATTCAACCACTCATTACTATAAAATAGGTCTATGACAGTATTTACTATGGCAGCGGTTCGAAAACCGCTACTATAAAATTATGACGGTGGTTATTTGTAACTGCCGCTATAGGCCCCAACTATAGCAGCGGTTATAAATAACCACTATCATAGATCCAACTTATGGCAATAGTTACTGATAACCGCTGCTATAATGAGAACATAGTAATGGTTAATTAACTGTTGTCTTATGTAGAACCTATTACAACGGTTATCAGTGACCGCAGTCACTGATCGGACATGCGGCAACGATTACAGATAACCATTACAATAGGTCTAACCTACGGTGGTGGTTATGGATAACTGCTGTCATAAGTCCTACTTAAGGCAGCGGTTAAGTGTAACCGTTACTATAGACTAATCCTATGGCAGCGGTTATGTATAACCACTGCTATATCTTTTTTCATATGTTTCTCTAAATATTATATAATTTTAAAATTTAATATTTATTTTCATCTTTTATTATCTAAATAGTTATTATTAGAGTATCGTTATAAAAGATCGTCTCAATTTAATAGCACTAGCTTCATCAATAAGCAAAATTTGATTTCGACGATCACGAACAACGATGCTGATGATCTAATAGATGAAGATCATCAATGGATCTAAAAATCTACGACGATGATCTTGGTGATGTTTGTAGCACACTCTCAAAGTTTCACTTCAATCGAATATCGTTATCATGGTCAGCTTAGTACGGGATGATTTCGACCATTAAATAAGAAATAAGTGATCAAAAGGCTAAATGACATCCGATTATGAAATAATTTTTTAGTTAAATGATCTTTACTATAATTTTAATCATTTTATATGGCGATAATCATAAAATCTAAATCATTTATATATGAACCATTCATGTTAAGTTGATCTTACAAAAGCACAAGCATAATTACTTACTAAAGAAGTTTAAGAATGGATATCGAGCGACGTATAGTTTTGGATCGTTCTTAGATCCGCGGTTTGAATTTTATGATCATCACCATAAAAATAATTACAACAGTATCTAAGATTATTTATCTAAAAAATTATCTTATAATCGAATGTCGTTTGATTCTTTGATCGCTCAGTTTCTCATTTAACGATCGAAATCATTCCATACTAAATTGACCATGATAATGATATTCGATTGAAGTAAAATTTTGATAGTATGCTACAAACATCATCAAAATCATCATTACAGATTTTCAAACTCATCGATGGTCTCCATCAATTAAATCATCAGTATCGTCGTTCATGGTCGTCAAAATCAAATTTTATTGATTGATGAAGCTAGGACTATCGGATCGAGGCGATCTTTTATGATGACACTCCAATGATAATTATTTAGATAATAAATGGTAAAGATAGATATTAAATTTTAGAATTATATAATATTTTAAAAAATAAAAAAAAATTAATTATTAATTAATGGCAGCGGTTCAAAAATCACTACCTTAGATTAGGTTATAATTTTCTAACCCATCCCTAAATTCATTTTTCCTCTAATCGAGCTCTCTCTCTCCCTCCTCTCCATCATTGGTGAGGTCCCTTCCCTCCATTTTCTTCTCCGAATGGCGTCGCCTCCACCCCAACCTCCACCTTCTTCCCCGATCGGCCCGGCCGTCGGCTCTACCACCTCACCCGCCTGCCCCTTCTTTTTCGACCAGCTCGACCGCTGGCCCCACCGCCTCCTCCTTGTCCTCCTCCAATCAGCTCATCCGTTGGCTTCGCCACCTCCCCCGCCTCCCCCTTCTTCCCGGCCGGTCCTGACTCCTTCCTACTCTCTCTCTCTTTCTTTCCTCTCTTCCCTCGACCTGACCCATCCCTTTCCTGCTCTCTCTCTCTTTCTCTCCTCTCTTTCCTCGGCTTGACCCACCCCATCCTTGCTCTCTCTCTCCCCTCCCTTTCCTTGACCCGACCCGCCCCTTCGCTACTCTCTCTAGATCTTTCTCTCTTTCTTTGTCTCTCTTCCCTCTTTCATTTTCTCTCTCTCTCTTCTATCTATCTCTCTCTCTTCTCTCTTTCTCTATCCATAGATGTCTCTCTCTAGATCTTTCTCTCTCTCTTTTCTCTTTCTCTTTCTCTTTCTTCTCTCTCTGTATCTCACTATCTTATGTCTCTCTCGTAGGCTATCTGTAGCACCGTCGTCTTCCTCTAGCCCCATTGCTGGCGACCCTTGGAGCTCTGTGCGACCACCTCTCTATAGCTGCAAGTATAATTTTTTTAATTAAATTTTATAGTAATATTTATTAATTATTTATAATATTTTTAATAATATTTATAATAAATATTATTAATATTTATTATAAATATTATAATTATCCATCAGTCAAGGATCATGCCGGTGGGTAAAAGAACTCCTATCATTTGGTTCTAGACCATGCCGGTGGGTTCAGAGCCAGGCTATACCAGTAGCCTTAGGTCGTGCCATATCAACGATCGTGGATAGCCCTGAGCCGTGCCCGCAGTCTTGGGCCGTGCCGTGTCAACAACCATGGACGGCCCTGGGCCATGCCAACCAATAAGAAAACCCTAGCCGATGGGTTCTAGGCCATGCCGATGATCATGAGCTGTGCTAGCCACTAAGAGAAACCTCGACCCCGTCGATGGATTCTAGGCCATGCCGACCGTAAGAAAACTTCCACCGCTAATAGAAAGTAAAATTATTTATTGCTCCTTAATTATTTATAGATGTAATTCATATTTTAGAATTTATTACATAATATTTTTTGAGTTATTATTTAATGTCAGTTATGGCTTATGGATTATTTATAGATGCATTTAATTAGGTGTATATAAAAAATATTTAATATCAATTATGGCTTATGAGTCATTTACAATGCATTAGTATATAATTTAAGTTCCATACATAATTTAATTGCAGCATCATGATGGCACCAAAATGTCATCTAGCTTTCACCCTCGTCCCTCAGCAGACTATGCGGAGCTCCGTATCTGAGTCATAGGCGGAGCATACTCCATCTACTTTCACATCGGCTGCCCAAGGACTACCAACATCTATTCATCCACCAGCATCTACTCCTCCACCAGCATCTGAGCCTCCACCATCAGCCATATCTCTAGCACATGCTCCACTCACTGATGAGTCTCCACTGGCATCCAGTTATGCAATCCCATGATCAGTGAGTGTACATTTTTATTATATTATATTATATTATTTATTTATTTATATAGTTATTATACACTTTTATATATTTGCATAATATAATTTTCATTACAATTGCATCATCCAATAGGACATTTCATGGTCCCACACACATGATGCATGTGTGAAACCACCAGCATCAGATGATGGAGTACAACATGGAGGGAAGACCAGTAGAGAAGATTGTGCAGGAGATACATTTCTTTTTTAGAGTACTTGTGAGGCAATCCGACATTATTCCAATACTATTCATAGATTGGCGATTGATGGACGTTGGTGTCAAGGACCAAATATGAAAAAAGATATAGATAAATGTATCTTAATTATATTTATTTATTTAATATTTTTATACTATATTTAATTAGAATAATTATGTAACTGATTTCTGATAACTTTGTGTAGAGGTGGTATGACTTTTTAGATCATGAGATAGCTCAAGATGTCCTACTGAAGAAGATTGGAGAGTTGTACCGAAACTATAAGATCAAGCTCCATAGATGATGGCTCGAGCACCAACGGAATACTTCAAAAGAGCTTGTTCCTTGGATTCAGGCTCCTCCAAGTTAGTAGGAGGGGATGGTTAGGCATTGGAGGAGTCAAAAGTTTTAGATTTAATTTTTAATTTTTAAATTTTTTAATATACTTAAAATTATATTTAAATATTTTTTAAATATTTATTATTTATTTAAATATTTTTTAAGCTATCTTCCATCAAAATCGGAAGAATCAGATAACTCAGGAGTACACGTACACCCTCGATCGTGAGTCTATAGCCAGTCGTGTGCATAGAGAGATAATAAATTCTGATGGCTGATCATGAGTCTTGATGACCTAAGACACTATGGTCAAGAGTCCCACTGGATTAGAACTCTATGACCAAGAGTTCCACTAGACTGAAACTCTAAGTCCTACTTATCTAGGACTCTCTGATCAGGAGTCCCATTGGTTTAGGACTCTAAGATCGTGAGTTTTATTCATTTGAAACACTGGGTTCAAGAGTCCTACTGGATTAGGACTCTTCAGAAGTTTCATGTTGATGGAACTCTGTTATCCGATAATCCATCCAATTTAGACTCAGATATTTTTAAAGAATTAATTAATAATTTAATTATTGATTAGCTTAATTTGATTGAGCGATGAGGATTCGATCAGGTTCGATTGAATTTGATTCGATTGGGGTTGACCAGATCAGGTCATGAGATGACCTAATCGCTATAGAAGTTTTGATCCTGATTTGATCAGAATCTGGATCTAATTAATTTTTAATTTAATTAAAATTTTATTAAATTAGGCCAAGCCTAATTTGATTGGATTTAACCTAATCTAATTGAGTCTAGATTAATTGGTTTGGTTGAAACCAATTAAAACCAAGTCAAAAGAAGTTTGAATTCAAACTCTCCCATGTGCCCACCATTTTTTACTTTTCCACTCTTGTTCCACGCCCAAAATTTTTTGTAAGTAACTTTTCTATTACCTAGAAGGTTTCTGTGCCTCCTCTCTTATCTACTTTTGATCTAGTCCAAGGGTTGGACGGGTTCAAAGTAAGTTAAGTTTTGAATTCAACTCAGTTTGTTGGAAGTTGGAACCAATCCAACCTTATCTGCTTTCCACACCCTTTCTTTTGTTTGTCAAATTTTTTTAGAGAAATAAAAATGTACACACATAGAAGGAGAGTCCTTCTACATGTTAAACACATAGAAGGAGGCATTGGATAAGGATAAGAGGCTCATTTGATTTTTGAAATCAAGTGAGTGGTTAAAACCTCCCAACCACTCGACCCTTTTCTTTTTCCATATACTTTTCCCATGGTATTCATGTCAATAAATTATGAGAATTTTTGTTCATGCATAAGAAGGAGTTAGTATTATGTGGTAAAAATTTAAAGTGATTAGGCATTAGTTTTGGGTGAAAAAAATCTTGGAGTGGAGGTGAGCAGGGTCTTGCAGCACTTTACTTTTTCCTCATGCCTCTCTTCTCATCTAATTTTCACCTCTAAGAATATACAATTTTTAGATATGATCTAAATAAGGTTTATAGATCTAAAAGTCATCTTTCCATAAAAACTTATTTTATAGAAAAACTCCATACAAAGAAGGCGTGATAGAATTTTTAGTGTGTCAGGGTTTTTAGGCCAAGTGAAACCCTAGTTTTGAAAATCTGAATTTGGATGGAGAGATCGAGTGCTGTGAGTATCGGATCACCACCAAATTTGAAACACCTCTTCATCATTCTTCAATATTTGTGTTTTGATTTTTTAGAGTATCCAAAAATTAAAAAATATATGATCGATCGAATCGATCGTGATCATCCATCGAAGGCCCTGATGAGGAACTAGCACTCCGATCGAGCTTATCAGGAACAGGAGCTCCGTGTGGACCATCCATAGAGGTCGGATGAGTGTGTGGCTATAGCATAATATCACAAATTCTTTAGATAGATTAAGATCATGGAGATCAGCTACCCATAAAAAGATATCGAGTTCTGAACTCATATCGATCAGCAGATTCAATTTGCTGATCGAATGTATTTTATTTTTCTATCATATATTAGCATATTTAGATTCTTAATAGAATTTATTTGATATGATCAATGCATACATAGTATTAATTTTAGATTAATATTTACTTTTGCTGCTATTTTATTCGAAAAAGTTTTGATAATGCATGCTTAAACCCTATGTGATTTCCTTCAAATGGTATCAAAGCAGGTTCGCTAAACATGATATGCTTGCATATTTTAGATTGATAATGTAGATTTAATCTAAATATTAATCTACTAATTTGATTAATTAGATCTAAAAATTAAAATTTAGATAGCATGGACTGTAGGTTTTTCTGCTGTAGAGTTTATCTCCTACAGTGAAAAGATTATCCTGGTATGTTGCTGAGCTATATCGTTAATCATAAAATCTTAGATTTGATCTAATATTTTTATGATCTCATTATATTAGGCTTAAATCTAATTTATGATCATAAATACATAATTAGTAAAGTTTGATTCATGATTTAGTATTATGTAGTATACATAATTTCAGATTAAATCCAATAACTAGTATTATTTGTAAATTGAGTTGATTCAATTTTAAAGTGAGTCGACTCAATTGATGAATAATACTAAATTATAAAGAATCTATAAAAAATTTAAAAAATATTTTTAAAATATCAAATTCTAATCCACAGTCCATAAACTTAATTAAATATTAAGTATAATAATTTAGTGTCTAGAATTATGAATTAAGACTCTAAGTCATTAATCATAAAATGTGGGTTATTGGATTAGTTGAATTAGGTCCATAAATTGGGTTAGACCTAAGGTTAGTTAAAGAGTGAACTAAATTAGAGTAATTGATCAAATCTAATTAAATATTAATTTAGATTAGGTCAAGAACTCTATAGACTCAATTATAATAGTTGTAGTTAGTCAAGTCCATGCCTTTAATGAGGATCAAATGAACTTGATTCATGGCTATGCGGTCAAATTCGAAATTACTAGGTTGGTCAAATTAAAATTAATAAATCGGATGGTGTCTAAGTTTGACAATTTGACCAGTAATTTTTAATTGGGAGCTACTCGCACTGATTCAATCTTTGATGAGTTAGTAGTATATTTTTTCCACTGATCTTACTTACTTGACCATCTTGGTAAGTTAGATTTTGATTATATCACTTGATGATTCGGGGTCACCCATGTTAATTAGATAAATTAGTCTGACTAATTTAGGTGCTCCTAATGTCAGCTTAGATTAGATTCTTTTTTATCTGACTTAGTGAAGTTAGAGGGAGGATCGAAATTGGTTCACTTTTCTTAAATATGTTAACTAAATTCTTTAAAATTATCAAATCCTTAAAAATTAAATAGTTATATAGATAACTAAATCATAGCCTCCCATTAAGTTGAGTGATAATAGGTTCTTTAATTTGATAATCACTAGAGGCCTAAAGACCTAGTGCTTATTGACTAATGAAATTATCATTCATAAAATGATGATTTAGTTAAATCTTTCTGATGGTGGTTAGGTTGGTCGAACAAAGTTGGACCTAATCATTTATTGGTTAGATAAGACCAAATATGGTCATGTTAATGGTTGGACCTAACCAAATTTTTTCAATGAAGGTCAAAGCCTACTGATTAGGTCTCTGAGAAAAAATTGATATTACTAGAAATTATTTAGAGAAGTAATTAATTTTGAACCTACCCATAGATGCACATGAGTTGACCAACCAAAGTTGGGCTCATGTGTAGTCTATGTGGATTCTAGTATCCACTAAGAAATTAAAGTAATTCCTCGAATTGAAGGTAGAGGCTATCAATTCATATAAAATAGTAGAAGAACCTTTAGATTAAAGTCCAAGTCTTTAGGATAATTGATTCATATACTAATTAGATTTGATTTTTTTATTGTGCAAAAATGACCACTAACCTATCGTTCCAGTCATTGTTAGATAATAACAAATTAATAAAACTCAACTACGATAGCTAGTATCGTAAGTTGAAAATCTTCCTAAAGCATGAGCAGATCCTTTATGTCGTAATGGATCCTACACCTGAGGAGTCAACTCCGAATGCTAGAAGAGTGATTCGAGATACTTATCAAAAGTGGCTCAATGACCACACCATCATTTGGTGTATAATGCTGACGATAATGAATGATGAGTTCAGCCACAGATTTGAAAATGTCCAACCATAGGAGATGCTTCGAATGTTGAACGACTTTTTTGGCACGCCTGACGACATTGAAAGGCACAAAATAAGTTATGCTATTTTCAACACTTGGATGAGGGACGGAGCTTCAATCACCGATCATGTATTGCACATGATTGAGATGATTGAGCACCTTAGTAAGTTGGGCTTTTTCCTGCACGAGTAGCTCAATAAGGATGTGATCCTTAATTCCTTTCCCAAGTCCTTCCTCTCCTTCCTAACTCATTTCAGAATGACAAAGCCTGCAGTCAACTACCACGGATTGTTGAGATTGCTATAGAACTTTGAGAAGGATCACCAACTCCACAAGAAGATGGTGAATATAGTGGGAGGGTCTTCTTCTGATCGTTGACTCTTTAAGAAAGAAAAGAAGAACAAGAAGAAGAACAAGAAAGTACAGCCAAACACTAGGACGACTACACAGGATTGGACCAAGAAGCACAAGTCCAATCGGAGCTAGGTAGAGTGCTTCTTCTGCAAAAAGTAGGAGCACTGAAAGAGAAATTATCCTCTGTGCATTACCTCCCTAAATCCGAATAGGTCGAGGAAGAAGCAAGTGGTTGCTAAGCAAGATAATTATATGATAACACCTTACAATTTTTTCTTATTTGATTCTACTACCTAGGTATTAGATACTGAAAGTCCTTATCATATTTGTAATTTTATGCATGGCTTGCAAGTCAATAGGAGATTTAATCAAGATGAGAGTTTTCTGAACGTTGGAGATGGAAGACAAGTTCCAATTCTAGCTATAGAAATCATGAACCTTGTAATCAATTCAAATAAAGTTATTCTTAATGAATGTTATTTTTGTCTAACTTTCTTATTGAATGTCATTTCTGTAGGCCTTTTGACCATGAATGATTTTGAAATATTAATAAAAAAAATTTTATAATATCATTTTGAATGGTGTTATAATTTTTGATTGGATAATTGAATAACAAAATTTATTTACTTTCTGTGCCTGTTAACGTGGTTCAATCCTCCAGTAAACATCCTAGAATTAGTAATATGTCTGATGTCTACCTTTAGCACTATAGGCTAGGTCATATTAGCAAGAATAGAATTAATAGGTTAGCTCAAGAAGAAATTCTTGAGGTTAGTGATTGTGAATCACTTTCGACTTGTGAGTCCTGTCTTCTTGGTAAGATGACCAAGTTACCTTTTACTGAAAAAGATGAACAAGCCACTGAACTCCGAAGTCTAGTACATTCGAATGTATATGGATCCATGAGATCAAGTGCCAAAGGTGGATATTTCTACTTCATAATCTTCACAGATGATCTATCTAGGTATGGGTATGTCTATTTAATGAAGCATAATTTAGAGTTATTTGAAATATTCAAACTATTTCGAAATGAAGTAGAAAAGCAAATTGGAAAGAATATTAAAACTCTTTGGTCTAACCGAGGGGGTGAGTACTTTTTCAATGAGTTTTTGATATATCTTAGGAAGAATGAGATTCTCTTCCAATGGACCCCTCCTGGAATACCATAACATAATAGTGTGTTTGAAAGGAGAAATTGGATCCTGTTGGATATGGTTCGATCCATGATGGGGTTTGCTGATTTATCAATTTTCTTATGGAGATATGTGCTCGAGTCAACTTGTTACATTCTAAATAGGGTTCCGAGTAAATCTGTTAATAAAATATCATATGAGATATGGATAGGACGTAAGCCAATGCTTTCACATCTTAGGGTTTGGGGGTGTCCAATTTATGTCAAACATTTAATGACAGACAAGCTTGGACCTAGGTCTAATAAGTGTAATTTTATAGATTACCGAAAAGAAACAAAAGGGTACTACTTCGACCTTGCTGATGAGTAAAAAGTATTTGTCAGTCTTAAGGTAATCTTTTTAGAAAAAAGTTTCTTGATGAAGAAACTAATGCCTCTAAGGTCAAATTTGATGAAGTACGATAGGTGGAAGAACAGACATAAGTTATTGAACCTAAGCTGGATCTGATTAGATCAGATCCAGAACCCATTGTAGATATATGCTTAAGACGATCTGGTAGAGTACCACATCAATCGGACAGATACTATGGGTTTTTGGTCCGGGATGGGGATCCTATCAAACTCGATGAGAATGATTAGGATCCAATCACTTATATGGATGCAATGCAGAGATCCGACTCTGAGAAATGACTTGAGGCCATGAAATCTAAAATGGAATCCATGAAGATCAATGATGTATGGATATTAGTTGATCCATCCAAAGGGATAAAACCCATAGGATGTAAATGGGTCTTCAAAAGAAAAAGGAGCATAGATGGAAAAATTGAGACCTATAAAGCTCATCTGATTGCTAAGGGATATCATCAACATTATGGTATTGACTATGATGAGATGTTCTCTCCTATGGTAATACTCAAATCTATTCAGATTATGCTTGCCATTGCTGCCCATCTGGACTATAAAATCTAGCAGATGGATGTAAAAATGACTTTTCTAAATGAAGAGCTGAATGAAAAGGTGTATATGATACAGCCTGAAGGATTCACATCCATAAATGAGTCTAAGATGTATAAGCTTTAAAGGTCCATTTATGGACTTAAGTAGGCATCTCGGAGCTGGAACATATGATTTGATAGAACAATCAAAATGTATGGCTTTGTTAAGAACGAAGAAGAGCCCTGCAAATATAAGTGGGCTAATGGTTCAGCAATAGTATTTCTAGTATTGTATGTAGATGACATTCTCTTAATCGAGAATGATGTCCCTACATTATAAGGAATAAAGATCTGACTGTCATTATAGTTCTCCATTAAATATCTGAGAGAAGCTTTCTACATCCTAAGGATAAAGATCTATAGAGATAGATCTAAAAGATTGCTTGAATTGTTCCAGTCTACATACATTGATACTGTGTTGAAACGACTCAGCATGAAAAATTTCAAGAAAGGCTATCTACCGATAGGCCATGAAATTTTTCTTTCAAAAAGAAATTGTTCGACAACACCTCTGAAAAGAAAACGTATGAGTAGAATACCATATACTTCGATAGTGGATTCTATCATGTACGCCATGACATGTACACGATCAGATGTGGCATACTCACTGAGGGTAGTGAGTAGATACCAATCTAATCTAGGAAAGAACCACTAAAAGATTGTTAAAATCATCCTAAAGTATTTAAGAAATATTAAGAACCAGTGGCTTGTATATGATGAATCAGATTTGAAACTGGTGGGGTTCACAGACTCTAGTTTTCAGTCTGATCATGATGATAGCAAGAGTGTATTGGGATATATATTCACCCTTAATGATGGAGCCATCTACTGAAAGAGTTTCAAATAGCATGCTATGGTCGATTCAGTTTGTGAGGCGGAGTATGTCGCTGCATCAAATGCTGTCAAAGAAGCGATGTGGCTAAGAAAATTCATCACCGAGCTTGGAGTAGCACCCTTTCTTGATGGTCCAATTCTGCTCTATTGTGATAACTTTGCAGCCATTGCTCAGGCAAAGAAACCTAAGGCACACCAGCAGATGAAGCATATTCTACGTTGCTTCCACCTTATCTGGAAAATTATGGATCGAGGTGATGTCAACCTTCAAAAGATCAATGGAAAGAAGAACTTGGCCAACCCATTCACTAAAGCTATTATGGTGAAGAAGTTCAACGACTTCAAATCGAAGATAGGTATTAGATACTACACCGATTGACTTTAGTCTAAGTGGAATATTATTGAGAATATGTTTCCAAGTCAATCGTCAGCCTATTGATAGTTGTGCTACTTGTTGTACTTGTATATGAATTATCAAATAATAAAAGTTATTTTAGCATTTTTCATCATAAATTCTGTTGTCTTCTAATGAACTTCTATATTGTGATGAAGTTCTTAGGACTATCTAGGTTTGACAAAGAAGAATTTATCATTCAGTCCTTAAATTGCTCATGACCAAAAGATACGTTGTTATTTAGGATGACAATGTTTATCCAGTATAGGTCATTGTGTGCCATATAGTTTGGTTGTCTTCGTAATCAAAGAGTGTTGAGACACTGGCATGGCATGCAAGTGAGATATATAGGTACATCTACACTGAACATGACTAACTCTAAAACTTTTCTTCTATCAAAATTAGCCTCGAAGAATATGGGTATAAGTGTCCCTTAGACCTGAGACCACCATGGTGACTTACAAGCAACTCACTGTACTTAGGTACTGAATTATCTAAAATTTTAATTTAGTGATGGAAGGCTACTGAGTGCAGTCAAGTACTAGGCTTATCGGTGTGTGAGTCAAGATGGGATTGATCTCTCTAAGTATTGGAGCAAGTGCATCGCTATTTTTCAATTTAACAAATCCTCGATCGGGGTAGTCCATATGATGGATGCTAAATTTTAAAATATAATATGGATGAATTATAGGATTGACAGTGAACCCTAGATCATCCTTTTAAGTATCGTGATCAAGGAATGAATTATATAATAACCATATTTCATAGATTTGTCATTGTTGCATTGCAACTTTTTGACCTATCCGGACGTCGGGTACCATGCATTGCTAGATGGTTACATCAATTGGTACAAAAAATTGGTTTCTATGCTATCAACTTAGAATTCGAACCTATGAGGTCACACACATAAGGAGTTCGTACCTGATCTAATGGCTGATCATGAGTCTTGATGACCTAGGATACTGTGGTCAAGAGTCCCACTGGACTGAAACTCTGCGATCAAGAGTTTCACTAGATTGCGACTCTGAGTTCTACTCATCTAGGACTCTCTGATCAGGAGTTCCACTGGTCTGAGACTCTAAGATCGTGAGTTCCATTCATTTAGGATATTGGGTTCAAGAGTTCCACTAGATTGGGACTCTTTAGGAGTTTCATATTGATGGAACTCTATTGTCCGATAATTCATCCGATTTGGACTCAGATATTTTTGAAAGACTAATTAATAATTCAATTACTTATTAGCTCAATTTGATTGAGTGATGAGAATTCGATCATGTTCGATTGAATTTGATTCGATTGGATTTAACCGGATCAGGTCATGAGATGACCTAATCGCTATGAAAGTTTTGATCCTGATTTGATCAGGACCTGAATCTAATTAATTTTTAATTTAATTAAAATTTTATTAGATTAGGCTAAGTCTAATTTGATTGGATTTAACTTGATCTAATTAGATCTAGATTAATTGGTTTGGTTGAAACCAATTAGGATCAAGTCAAATGAAGTTTGAATTCAAACTCTCCCATGCGTCCACCATTTTTGACTTTTTCACTCTTGTTCCATGCCCAAAATTTTTTGTACATAACTTTTCTCTTAACCAGAGCATTTTTACACCCCCTCTTTTATTGACTTTTGATCTGGTCCAAGGGTTGGACCGATTCAAAGTAAGTTGAGTTTTGAATTCAACTCAATTTGTTGGAGGTTGGAATCAATCCAACCTTATCTGCTTCCCATGCCCTTCTTTTTGTTTGTCAAATATGTTTTGAAGAAATAAAAATGTGCATACACAGAAGGAGATTCCTTCTACATGTTAAATACATGGGAGGAGGTGTTGGATAAGGATAAAAGGCTCATTTGATTTTTGAAATCAAATGAGTGGATAAAACCTCTCAACCACTCGATCCTTATATTTTTTCATATACTTTTCCCATGGTATTGATGTCAATAAATTATGATAATTTTTGTGAATCCATAAAAAGGGGTTAGCATTATGTGATAAAAATTTTAGAGTGATTGGGCATTAGTTTTGAGCAAAAAAAAATCTTGGAGTGAAGGTGAGCAGGGTCCTGCAACACTTTACTTTTCCCTCATGCCTCTCTTCTCATCTGATTTTTACCTCTAAGGATACTCAATTTTTAGATATAATCTAAATAAAATTTATAGATCTAAAAGTCATCTTTCTATAAAAACTTATTTTATAGAAAAACTCTATATAGAGAGGACGTGATAGGATTTTTAGTGTGTCAGAATTTTTGGACTGAGTGAAACCCTAGTTTTGGGAATCTGGGTTCGGGTGGAGAGATCGAGTGCTGTGAGCATCGGATCATCACCAAATTTGAAATAACTCTTCATCATCCTCCAATATTTGTATTCTAAATTTTTATAATATCTAAAAATCAAAAAATATACGATCGATTGGATCAATCGTGATCAGCTATCGAAGGCCCTGACAAGGAGCTAACACTCCGATAGAGCTGATCGAGATCAGGAGCTCCATGTGGACCATCCATAGAGGTCGAATGAGTGTACGTCTGTAGCATAATACCATAGCTTCTTTCGATAGATTTAGATCATGGAGATCAGCTATCCGCAAAAAGGTATCGAGTTCTAAACTCATATCGATCAGTAAATTCGATTTGCTGATCAAATGCATTTTATTTTTCTATCATATATTAGCATATTTAGATCCTGAGTAGGATTTATTTGATATGATCAATGCATGCATAGTATTAATTTTAGATTAATATTTACTTTCACTATTATTTTATTCGAAAAAGTTTCAAAAATGCATGCTTAAATCCTACGCAATTTCCTTCAGGTTAGGCATTGGAGGAGTCAGGAGTTTCAAATTTAATTTTTAATATTTAAATATTTTAATATACTTAAAATTATATTTAAATATATTTTAAAATATTTATTATTTATTTAAATATTTTTTAGACTGTCTCCCATCAAAATCGAAAGAACTAGATAACCTAGGAGTACACGCACACTCTCGACCGTGAGTCTATGGTTAGTCATATGCATAGAAAGATAATAAATTTTGAATCTTAATTTATAAATTAAATTAATATTTTTTTATATATTTTTAATAAACTGATCCATTATTATAGCTGATGAGAGAGAAGATGATATCCATTTGTAGCACCATCTTTCGATCCAGTCGTATGGATAAGAAGGACATGCCGATGAATACTGTGATCAAAAAAAAAATTTTAAGTAATAAATAGAATAGAATATTAGTATAATTAGTATTATATTATTTTTTTATGATATTTGGTTTGAATTTATAATTACAAGAGTAGTTAGATGCGCTCGTAAGTGAAGGCCTAGACACTTCTGGCCTCAATGACCATCTATCTCAGGACTTGGGGCCTAATCACTCTAGGAGGATCCGATGCAGGTTTGGACATATGCCAACGAGCTACTATTCTGAGATGAGCATCTCTTCACATATTTTCAATGTCATCAGTCAGGTGCAGCTTGACGAAGCATTGGTGCAAGTAGCTTAGACTAGGGAGCTGGCTGCTAACTATAGGGAGTCATAACTACTATGCTGATAAGGCTCAGCACGTATTTTGAAGCTGACTTCATGGATCTTGAGGATATATTGGTCGGCATTTTAGCTTCAGCCCCTCTAGCTCCAGCTCCTCCAGCTTTTAATGCATCTCCTTCTGGTGATAATGACTTAAATGTAAATTTAAGATTTTTGATGTATTTTTTTAAAAAAATATTATAATAAATTTTATTTAGTAATAAAATTTGAGTATTTCAGAAATATTCTTATATTTATAATATTTTCTTATGTTATATATTGAACTACATTTATTAGATAAAAAATTAAAAATTAAAAAATTTATATTTTTTTATTATTTAAAATCTACGATAATGGTTATAAAATCACTGCTGTAGGCATGCCAACCGTTGCTATAGAACTATAGCAATAGTTGATCAACCACTGCCATAGGTCGTCTATGGCAGCAGTGGTTCATGGCAGGTCGTCTATGGTAGTAGTTCATAAATCATTACCCTTGGTCTCTATTGTAGCAATTTAATAACCACTATCATAGAGCACCTATGGCACCTATGGCAGCAGTTCTGAAACTGCTGCTATAAATAACCCATGGGAGCATTACGATAACCACTGCCATAGACTATATCTATGGCAACGATTACAATAACCACTGTAAAAACTACTACCATAGATTTATGACGATGGTCATAGTGATAGCGGTTAGCTAATCACTGCTGTAGGCTATGATAGCGATTTTTTGGACTACGATAGCGATTGTAAACCACTGTCGTAATTCTTTTTTGTAGTAGTGACCGCAAACAAAATTTACATAGAAACTATCTAACTACATTAGAAATAACTATAAATAATTGCCTATGAACATGGAAAGGGATAACCCTACTACTCACAAAAACACCTAGCCATATTTAGCATTCACATATGTTGCACAACTGCTCATGCAGTTTCCAAGGCACACGAACAACATATGATTAGTAGGGAGGAGGAGATGAAGTAACAATCCCAATAGAGAATGTAAACAAGAACTTCCTGTGTGTTAGCCTAGCAATATAAAGTAATAGTAGATGGGTAAGAGATAACATATGAACTCAGAGCATTGTTCACAGTATCCAACTGTAATAACCTAGCCCATTGGGTCCGTGGTGTTCACAATATCCAACTGTAATAACCCGGCCCATTAGGTCTATGGCCTAGCCTAACCCAAAAGAGCCACAAAAAAAAAGGCATAGAGATGGAAGAAAACTCCTAACTAAAGTCTTCTTCCCCATTTCTAATGGAATCGAGGGGTGGGGGGTGGGTCAGCAAGAGTCCGGCTTAGGCTAAGACTCTCATCTATAAAAACCCTCCCTCCTCTTATCTTAGATCTACACCATTGGAAAATTAATAGAGGATTTTTGTCAGGAATTCTTCGTGGGATTACCACCAGAAAAAGGGTCATTAGAGTTTCTTGGCCCTCATAGCAAGGTGAACTACGATCCCTTCTTTCTTCCCTTTTTTCTTTCTCTCTTCTTCCACATTGCTAGTGCCCGATTGAAGCCAATGAGCCATCAACTTTGGTTCAAAATAGGGCACCCCTATTTTTCGTGGGGCTTCCCATGCACCGTTGGCAACAGCTACTATTGGGGCTATTGCTGGGGCCATGGCCTCGCCACCGCCAGGGGCCACCATGGATGGCGGTTCGGTCGACTGTGGCCACGAGTGGGAGAGCAGGAGAAAAAGAAAATTGAATCTCCTATTTTGGAATAAAAAAAGAAGAGGAGAGAGGAAGAAGGTATCTCTCTTCTCTAATTATTTGCTAATCAATTAATTAATTAACTAGCAAAATATTTATTTATTTCTCTCTCTCTTAAATGGATTATGGGAAATAAGAGGGAGAATAAATCCTTGTTTTGGAAAGGAAGAAGAAGAGAAGAAAAGAGGGTTCTTCTCTCTCTTCTTTAGTTTAAAATAAATAATTAATTTTTTAATTGATAAAATTATTTATTTAATTATTTATTTCTCTAAAGATGGATTATAGAAAGTTTAAAAAGAAAAAATCTTGAAGGCAGGGGTATGGACCTCGATGAACCCTGATAGGAGGATCTAAATTTTTAAGTTGATTTATTGAATTATTTTAAAATATTGATTTAAATATCCAAGAGAATAATCTTCTGGATAAGAGATTATTAAGCAGGCCCCGTAGTACCTGACTCATAAAATCATGATATAGATTGAGATTAGAAGATTAATTAGATATCAATAAAGATAAGGATCCCTTTATACGATGATCCGTATATTTAAATGATTTTATTGAATTATGCATGATGATTTGTGGTTTCATAATGAATAAACGATTTCTTATTATATTTGTATCATACATCGATCATGTTGATTATTGAAAATATGAGATTTGATAATTAAAAATTTGAATAAGAAATAAAATACAAAAATATTGAATATATATACTTCTGATTATGAAAGAAGATTTGGACTAGCCATGATGTGGTTTGCCGGTCATGGGCCGAATCATGATATCTTGGATTGCTAGTCATAGGTAGAATCATGACATCCTGATTTGCTACCGTAGATCGAATCATGGATATTCTGGATTGCCACTATGGACCGAAGTGTAGTTATGATAAATTGCCACCGTGGGCCAAATCATGGATATTATGATTTGCCACTGCTGATCGAAGCGTAGTTATTATAGATTACCATTGCGAGCTAAAATATAATTTATGGTTTGCCAGTCACGGGTCGAATCATGATCATGATTAGTCCAAACTGAAAGATAATACTTGATTTTGAAAATATTGATAAAATATAAAAAATAAGTTATATAAATTCATATATAATATTTATAATAAATTTATGATAGTAAATAATTCTTGATATTCATATTTATATAATTATTATGGATATGAGTTTTGTGGCTTATGATTTCTTTTTGACATGATTCATTCATTATTTTTAAATTATATTATTATTATGTTGATGTAAATGTGATAGGATTCTTACAGGACTATAAAGCTCATCTTCCTCTCGATTCTTTTTTCTTTCAAAATTTTAGAATGTGTAGCTGATCGGATTGGTCGTGAAGTTCGAGTGCTAGAATTACTAGTATATTAGTTAGTTAAATTTCTGATACCATAAAACCTTTGAAATAATTGTGCTGGAATAATTTTGCTATTTACTTTGATGGAACAATTTAATGGAGATGTTTAGTTTTTATTATGAAAATATTAAATTTTATTTAAGGCCTTACATGATCTAGGGTAATACTCTAGGGTTCATATGACCATGTTTCGTGGCTGAGCCAAGTGCTGGGCATGACACCAGCTGATCAATATAGTGCAAGGCAAGAAGAGGTACAGCAATGTAAAAATCAACAAAGGAGCTACACCCCTGAGTAGACATAGATAGTAGCAAAGAGCAGTCAATATACAAGAATAGCTGCATCCCAGTAACTACGGATAGCCCAGTATTATGGAAGCAGATAACACAGTGAACCCCCTGTCCAACATTATGAAATCATAATATGTGACTTCCAATTCAAAACCAACTTGCTGAGAAGCTTGCAAGCCATATACTCCTAATTGGGGCCCTGCATTGATCGATGTGTCAACATACTTCATTTTACATCGTTCAAGAGTTTTTTTTAAAAAAAAAAAATCGGTGTATTACGGCATCGATTGGTACCCGGTACCGGCAAAAGTCAAGTTGGCCACCAAGATGAAAACTTTCGTTCAGGTTCCGGAAAAGAAAGCTAAAGTAGCCAAGGATTTACACCTTTCAATGCTATGCATGCATTCATGCCTTATCATGTGGTCTCCTATGGCAATGTTTGCGACGGCAATATAAAAGTAATGGCAGCCCAAATTAGCCTGTACTCATTTTGTGATGAAAATGGAGGAAGTGAGAAGCTTCCCCCGATCTTATATTAAGAAAAGAGTAAAAGATATAGCCTAGCCCGTTCTCCGCTTGCTGAAAACATACTGCATGAATGTGACTACAAGACTCCGTCGTGGGCCATTATCGGATCAGTTTTCAGAGCTGTATACCTTCATAAATTGAACAGGGGCTTTGACTTTTAACTTCTCTTCTTTTTAAAACCACAATTGTTTCTTTGGAGGATGCATGTTACGCATGCTACGTTCGAACGTATATAACTCAATATTGTTATCTTTACGGAATTCCATAGGGAGCCAGGATTGTGATTTTACTGAATTGAATTGCACCGGGGCCTGAAAGAGTGATATACCTTCATGGAAGATTGGAAGAAGCAAAATTTTCTCTGTTGGTTTTGTTTGCTCCCTTCTCGATCATGGAGGACTACGTTGCCCATATTATTCAGCTCTTTGGAGAGCGCCAGCTCCAGAGAAAGTGAAGGTCTTCATGTGGCCGGCGGTAAAAAATAAGCTGTTTCTGTAATTATCTTGATGAGATTAACATTCATTTAGTTCTCGTCTGCCAATATCTAAACTCGATATGGATGTCATCAAAAAGGACATGAGATTAGATGGGAGACTTAGTAGTTCCTGCTGTCCTTGTGGACTGAATGGCATGAATTGATCTAAGAGCTGGTTGGGATCAATGGCACTTGCGATCTGTTGGTGCGTGGGGAGAAAGCAAAATGATAAGAGTTTTCCTTAAGAAGGCTTCTACATCTACTGGTTTGCTGAATCAGATTCTGATCTTAATTAATAACTGAAATGTGCATTGTACTCGCAAGAACGCTGATAGTTCTGAGAGAGTTGCAAACTCGTTATCTTGTCCACATGGATGTAAAACTCTCCCTGGCCCCCTTATAGGTTGCTTGTGTTCTCTGATTCTTAAGAATGATGAGAGTTTTCCTTAACAATCAGATTCTGATCTTAATTAATAACTGAAATGTAGTAATGTTTCCTTTTCCTTATAATAGAATTGGACCAAAGCTATTTTTATCGTTCTATAATTGTTAACTCATGCATGCCCGTTGGTCCAGAATGGGTCCGAACCCATTGAGACCCCCCCTGCATCGTGGGAGTCTCTTGAGGGTTTAAAATAGTAACGAACGAAGGAGGAGAATTATTATTATTATTATTATTAATAAAAATGGAGACCGGAGGTGGGAAAACCCACTGGTCACCAATTTTATTACAAAGAATCAACTGTACGGTAGAAGAAAGAAAAAAATTACACGGCAAGGAGATGAGAGATTGGAAAGATTGGAACCCAAAGATTTTGTCAGAGGGACTCAGAATAATATTAGAAAAAGTCCAAACAGCACACAAGTGTCCCACAAAAGCTCCCAAAAGCTGCAGAGAAAATCATCACAGTCTCTAGGTTTGGGATCATCAAAGACGAGTCCAAAAAGCAGCAGACAATGACTGGGGAGACTCAGAAGAAGAGTTGAATAAAACTCTTTACAGAAACAAAACGGAGAAGAACAACAATTAGACAACAATATTATGTCGAAATGAACGCGTATTGGATTCAGGGATGTTACTTTCGAATCCTCGCACACCCACGTTTAAAACAGGGGGACGGCAGGGTCCAAGTCAGCACCAACGTTCTCCACCTCTCTGTCTCCCTAGTTTGGATTTTATTTCGATTCCAAACATTGAATTGAATCGATCAAAGAAATCTAGCGTAGATCACCCTATCGAGAAGGAGAACGCGGTTGTCGCACGGCACGCGAAGGAGGGTACCCTTCTAGTTGACTTGGATCCACTTGACCCCTGTCTTCTAAGTCTCCTAACAAGATAAAGCAGAGACATGAAGAGAATTAGAACGGTCCCACATCCGACCACTTCGGGGAGATTCGAACGACGAGATGGTCACGGTGTCATAAGTTGTGGGCCCATGCATGGGAATTTTGGGCACGTCCCCGTGGGTGTTTGGGGGAAGAGGTCACGCGCTTTTTTGGACGACGCCGGTTTCGTTCGTACTTGGGACTTGCATCCTTGTCATGGAGGAAGAAAGGTGTATACGATAAATTATCAACATCAGGGAGACAATGGATGGTAGATAATTTCTTTCTGTTTTTTTTTTTTTTTTTTTTTTTTTTTCTTTTAATACTCTGCCAGCCAAGCTCAATCTATTGCCGTTGCATTGATGCATGAAAGAAGTCGAACGTCAATTTTTTTTAATTTTTTATTCAAAGTATAGCAGGACTGAAATTTGTATAATTTTTATTTCTGACAAATATTCTTAAGATATATGAATTAGGAAATTAGGTATCCACTCTGCCAAATAGGACTAGGTTCGATGCACCAGTCACCTAATGTTATCGAGGTGGATATGGCGTGCAATGTAGGCATGAGTCGATGCTTATACACAACCATATGCACATAATGGGGCACCTCATATTGTTACACATTCTCGTTGTATGACATAGTATTAGGGAGATAGTGCCATACACAAATAATCAGATGTTGCAATGAGCGTTCGGTCTTACAAAATCCCTAGCCCAAGGAGCCACTAATATTGAATTCAATTTCCACAAAATCTATATTGGATATAAGGTTATAAACATGATGATTTAGAAGGATCACCATATTTGATGTAGAATGCCATGCTTGGTTTTATTATTGGTGGAACTAAAAACCAAAATATCTCAAATTCTTTCTTTATTGACGTATTTGTATTAGATGTCACAGTGAACAATTAAATCTCGAGATTGGTCATTTTTTAGGTAAACCTTTTGATACATTTACAATTCATTATTGTGGTAATATCCAATATATTATTGGCTTTGTAGGATTGCACTTACTATTTTGCAAGCTCCGAGCTAAAGGAATTGCTTTCATATCTCCCTTTGGATCACATGAAATGAGTGCCAATGTAGCAATCAATTGTTGCTCTATCTTAAAAAGATATCTAGACACGGATCACCCCAGTGACTAGTCTATCTCGCATGCGTACATCATTGGATCACATTTGAGCTACCAGATATGCATGCATGCTGCATATTTAGGTTGGGGAAAGTATGAGACCATCCATATATATCATCGATCAGAAAAATGATGATTATTATTGTTGGGAATAAATTTCACTCCTGTCGAAGTCCAGTCTGATGCTTAGCCTAATATAACTGATAACCACAGAAGAGCTTCGATCAAAAATTCTTCCTCTTGAAACTCCTTTAGTGGCCGAACCCTTTTCGGACCCCTTCAGCAGCCGAACTCCTTCTAAATTCTTTCAGCAGCCAAACTCCTTCTGGACTCCTCCAACGGCCGAACCCTTTTCGAACCCCTTCAGCAATCAAACTCCTTCCGAACTCCTTCAGTAGCTGAACTCCTTCCGAACTCTTTCAGTGGTCAAACCCTTTTCAGACTCCTCCAGCAGTCGAACCTTTTTCGGACTCCTTCAGCAATCGAACCTCTTTCGGACTCCTCCAATGGTCGAACTCTTTTCGGACTCCTCCAGCGGCCAAACTTCCCACAATCATCCAAAAAGGTCTCCGCACGAGTTCGGTCCCGTACACGGCATGAACCGACCCACACCCAGACTGCCTTAGAGGAGTTCGAATTTCTTTAGAATTGATATAGCTCAAAGATCATCACCAACCGACGCCCATCCCTCCAAACTTTGACTATCAAATCTCAAATAGACTGGCACCTCATGACAACAAATACTATCCTCCATAACAAACTCCATGTGATCCCGAGCGGTCCACTACCCAATAGTTATGGTTGTCACTATCAGTTTGTTACAGGCTCCGTCTATAAAAGGGATCCTTCAGATACGTTTTCTAGAAGCTCTCTTCTCCCTTCCAAAACTTTGCAACTTTCTTGACTGAGCACTCCATTTCTGCTAGCCAAAAAAGCTAACTTGACCATCGGAGGATCTTGCCGGAACCACCACCCCGAGCTCTGGACGAGACTTATTTTGCAGGTCACCAGCGGTGACCTCATTTTCTCTGACTCCAGCACTTCTTCGACGGCAACCAGATTTCGCACCAACAGGATTGGCGCTAGAGGAAGAGTCCTCTATTTCTGAGATTTTCTTATTCTTAAAGAAGTGCTCAGCAGCGATCTCTCTTCTTTCTCTCTAGAATTCTTTTCAAAAAAAATATCTCTCAGGAAAGCTTCGATCCGACGGTCAACGGCCTCTGTAGCCAAATCCTGTCTAGATCTATCCACTCCCACTTCAGCTCTGGCAACTCAAGCTCCACCTACAACCATGGTAGATGCGGAGCAATTCAACCTGCTGGTCCAATAGATTTACAATCTCACAAAGGTGGTGCAGGCCATGCATCGACAAGCTCCAATGTTAATTCAACCAGAGCGGGCTTCTTCGAAGCCCCACGATCCGGTCTGGCAACGGTCGACTTGGGCTGGCCGATCGGTAACCTTCGAAAAGAAAATGCAGAGGGTGGAGAGCCCTTACTCGGACCATAACTCGATCCGAGGGGAGCTTTGCCTCCATTCCACCAGAAAATCCTGGAGATCAACGATCGTGAAGATCTCCTGGATCAAAAGCTTCAGAAAATGAGCCAACAAATCGAAGAACTCTGTCATGCTTCCTTCTTCCACAGTAACGATATTTGCACTGACCCTTCTTTTTCTCAGAAGATTATGTAAGAACCAATTCCGCCAAACTTCAAACTTTCATAGTTTGAGAGTTACGACGAGACCACCGATCCGATCGACTATCTGAAGACCTTTCGGATAATGATGCTGCTCCACGATGTGTCAGATGCCATTTTATGCTAGGCTTTTTTGTCCACCCTCAAGAAAGCCATCAGGAACTGGTACTCGATACTTAAGTCGGATACCATCTTTTTCTTCGATCAAATGAGCCATCAGTTTGTGGCTCATTTCATTAGCATCCGACGTCTCCATCGAGGTTCGAATTCTCTAATGAATATCAAGCAGAAGAAAAAAAAATTTATCCGGGCTTATGTCATCCAGTTTAATACTGCTACATTGGAGGTCCGAAACTTGGACTAGTCTGTCGCAATAGCCACACTCAAGGGCGGCCTTTAGAAGAATGATTTACTATTCTTCCTAGAGAAGAAGTACCCAGAGACTTTGTCAATATGCTGGCTCGGACTGAAGGTTATGCCCGAGCTAAAGAGACCTTTAAGGCCAAGGATAATAAAGCCACCTAGGAGTGACAGATGGATGAACCAAATGTGCCCACGGTTGGAGAGAAATCGAGCAGAGCTCGACCATGCTCTCGAACTCCTCCAGAGCGTAAGTGGGTCTGAACCCCTATCCGAGCATAGAGGTGAAGAAGTTCGGATAGAAGGGCACGACGGAGCTCTTCCTTCAAAAAATTTTACAGCTACATCCCTCTCAATTCTCCAAAAATTCAAGTACTGATAAAGATCAGGGAGTAACTACTGAGACAGAAAAGGATGCGCACTCATCTCGACAAATACAATCCTAGCAAGTTCTACCTCTACCATCGCGATCACGGTCATGATACAAAAGAGTGCATCCAAATTTAAGACGAGATCGAAGAGCTCATCAGGTGCAGTAGGCTTGGCCGATTCCTGTGATGTCAGCTGGAAGGATGAGAGGATCGACAGAGAGCAACCCCACCATCAAAACCACTACAAGGCGAGGAGCAGCGAGAAGATCGACCCTCGATCAGCATCATTAACACCATCTCTAGGGAACTTCAGTGAGGGAAGGCTAGCGAGTTAGCCGAGCCCGAAAAAAGGCAAAGAATTGAAGAGCCCATCGCTTTCACCGACGAGGATGCTCAAGGAGTCCAGTTTTCACACAACAACGTGGTTGTAATCTCTTTGAATTTTGCTGATTATGATGTACACCACATTTTGGTAGATAATGAAAGTTTCACTGACGTTCTGTATTATGATGCTTTCTTTAAAATATCCATATCCGATAATTGCCTGGGACCCATGAGCTCCCCGTTGGTCGGCTTCACTGGCGATGCTGTGCCAGTGGAGGGAATGATAACTCTAGCCATGACTGTAGGACAGTATCCAAAGTAGGCCAAGGCGTGGGTCAACTTTTTGATGGTAAAAGCTCCCTCCGCTTATAATGCGATCATTGACTGACCTGGTCTGAATGCACCACGAGCCATAGTGTCGATCTATTACCTAAAAATAAAATTTTCAACAAATAATGGAATAGATAAAATCAGAGGTAATCAAGCATTAGCCCGACACTGCAACTCCATCAACTTACAAAATGGCACTCGACTTAACCCCTGCCCAGTTGACGGACTTGACGTTCATGATGATTTTGCCGAAGAATGGGACGAGCCCATAAGATCTTATGACCGTCCTCCTGAATGATGGAAATACGGAGCATACGGTGTAAATTGGCTCCAATCTGAAAGATGAAGTTCGGGAGCAGCTCATCACCTTTTTATGAAGGAATGCCAACGTCTTCACCTAAGTTTCAATGGATATGCCTGAGATTGATGCCGAGGTTATGGAACATCAACTGACCGTTGATCCCAAGCATCGACCAGTGAAAGAAAAAGTTCGGAGCCATGCACTAGAAAGAAAGAAGGCAATAGCAGAAGAAGTCGACAAGCTTCTCAATGCCAAATTTATTCGAGAAATCAGCTATCTAACTTGGATCTCTAATGTGATCTTGGTCAAGAAGGCCAACGGCAAGTGGAGGATGTGTATAGACTTCAAAAAGATGAACAAAGCTTGCCCAAAAGATAGCTACCCTCTACCCAGGATTGATCAACTGGTAGACGCAATCTTGGACCATGAGCTCCTCACCTTCATGGACACCTTTTTCAGCTATAACCAAATATGGATGGCACCAGAGGACAAGAAGAAAACTGCTTTTATTACTGACCATGGTCTTTACTATTATAAGGTTATGCCTTTTGGACTCAAGAATGTAGGAGCAACATACCAGCATCTGGTCAATAAGATCTTTAAGGAGCAAATCGATCGCAACATGGAGGTGTATGTGGATGACATACTCATCAAAATTCGAGCTTCAATAAACCATATCGTCGATCTCGAAGAGACCTTCAGTGCACTCAAGAAGTACAAGATGAAGCTAAATCCGATTAAGTGCACCTTTGGTGTGACCTCAAAGAAGTTTCTGGGGTTTATTGTGTCAAAGCATGGGATCAGAAAATTCGAGCTATTTAGAAGATGACTGCTCCAAAAATACTCAAAAAAGTTCAGCACCTGACTGAAAAAATGACATCCCTAAATCACTTCGTCTCGAGATCGATCGAGCGATGCATGCCCTTCTTTCAAGTTTTCAAGTAACCAAAGAACTTCTGCTGAACGACGGAGTGCCAACGGATGTTTGAGAAGCTCAAAAACTATCTTGGCTCATCTCCACTTTGGCAAAGCCTGAATTCGAAGAAGAATTATTCTTGTATCTAGCAGTCTCTCCGACGACCTTGGCAGCAGTCCTGATCAAGGAGGAAGTAAGATGCAGCGATCAGTCTACTATGTAAGCTGAGTCCTGAGGGATGCAAAGATCAGGTACTCTAAGTTAGAAAAATTGACTTACTCTCTTCTAATTACTGCCAAGAGACTCCGATCTTACTTTCAGGGACACATCATAATGATCCTCATGGATCAATCAATAAAAGCAGTCCATCAAAAGGATGCTTCCAAAAGAATCGCAAAATGGACAATCGAGCTCACGGAGTTTGACATCAATTATCGACCCCGATCATCGATCAAAGCTCAGATATTGACAGATTTTGTAGTAGATTGTACCATTCCAGATGAAGCCGAGCTTGAATAGAACGAGACCAGCATCCCGTGGTTGCAACCGAGCCTCTCCAAAGAGAGTACCGATCTTCTCGAAGGTTTTTGGATCCTGTACGTGGATGGTTCGTCCAACTCCACTGGAGCAGGCATGGGATTGATCTTAGTCAATCCCGATGGAGTCATCATCGAATACGTGCTGTGCTTCAAATTTTCTGCAACTAATAATGGGGTCGAATATGAAGCACTGATCGTCGGGTTAAAAATAGTAAGAGAGTTAAAAGTAGATCGACTTCAAGTCTACAATGATTTTCAATTAGTGATCGATCAAGTTAGTGGCAACTATGAAGCACGGAAGGAAAATATGATGAAATATCTTAAGAAAGTAAAGCATTTGACTCTGGCCTTCAATAGTTTTGGCATTCGATAGATTCCAAGGATAGAAAATATAAGAACCGACATTCTCTCTAAATTGACCACTTTAGCCCCAGTCGAACTATCCAAAGAAGTATTTTTTGAAACTCTAAAATGCTCAAGCTCAGAGAAATCATAGCTTGTTATACAGATGGAGCTCGAGCCGAGTTGGATTGATCTGTTGGTTGCCTATCTCAAAGAGGAAGTTCTTCCTCATGATCCGAAAGAAGTTCGAAAACTCAGAAATCAAGCCTCCCGGTACGTTTTGTATGAGGGCAAGTTGTATAAAAGATTGTATTTGCTACCGCTGTTGAGATATCTCCGACCTTCAGAGGCCGACTTTGTATTATGAAAAGTGCACAAGAAAATTTATGAAAATCATGTAGAAGATAGATCTCTATCACAAAGACTACTTCGATAAGGATACTATTGGCCGATCTTGTACCATGATTCTATAGAGTATGTCAAAAAATATGATCGCTGTCAGAGAAATGCAAACATATAAAAATAGACGGCCTCCGAGCTTACTCCACTAAGCGCACCTTGGCCATTTGTGTAGTGAGAAATGGATATACGTGGCCATTTTTCAATGACATTCAGACAACGAAAGTTTCTTCTGGTTGCGATCGACTACTTCACCAAATGGATCAAAGCCGAACCATTAGCAAAAATTAATGAGGCCAAGGTATAGGACTTCATCTGAAAGTCAATCGTCTATCGATTTGGTTTGCTCCGAACTCTCATAATAGATAATGGGTGATAGTTCGCTAGGATGAGGTTCACTGAGTTCTATGAAGATCTAAACATCTTCCATCACTTCACATCGGTAGCTCACTCATAGGCAAATGAAAAAGCTGAAGTGACCAATCGAATCCTATTGCAAGACATCAAGATAAGACTCGAAAGAGTAAGAGAGGCCTGGGAGGACGAACTTTATCATGTTCTATAGGCATACCGTACTACCCAAAGGCTATCGACTGGAGAAACACCATTCGTCTTTACTTTTGAAATAGAGGCAATCATCCTGATCGAACTTAAGCTTTCATTGGTATGGGTAGTGGCTTTCAACGAGCAGCATAATCTCTAGGACCTCAGAGCCAACCTTGACCTACTAGAAGAAAAAAGAGAGAAAGCCCAAGTTTGAATGGAGGCTTACAGGCGAAGGATAGTCCGATACTATAACTAAAGAGTCAGAAGTAAAATATTCAGAGTGGAAGACTTAGTGCTTCGATGAGCCACCATCTCTCAGCCTCAAAGCCAGAAGAAGCTTGCCCCAAACTCAAGGGACAGACCTACCTCGACCATGAAATTTAAAAAATCTGTGAATGTATTATCGATAATTTGATTATAATGAAATCTTCCTACTTCAACATCCTAATCTTTGTTGTATACCGGTAATAAAGAGGGACTACCCTCCGAACTTAATCTCACATCAAATATGGCCACGTTAAGAACATGAGGAGAACCTCATCCTAACATAAAAAAAATTGAAGATCTCATCCATTTTAGATGAGATGATGAGAGAGGCCCTGACAACAGCCCTAATGTGCCCCTATAGTCCATTATGAAAAGGAGAAGAATCTTATTCTAACGTGAGCAAAGTCGAAGGTCTCGTTCATTTTAGACGAGATGAGGGAAGAAATCCTGACAACGATCCTAATGTGCCCCTACAGTCTATTAGAAATAGGAGAAGAACCTCATCCTAACATGAGTAAAGTTGAATACCTCGTTCATTTTAGACGAGATGAGGGGAGAGGCCCTAACAACAGTCCTAATGTGTCCCTATAGTCCATTAAAAATAAGAGAAAAATCTCATCCTAATGTGAGCAAAGTCGAAGGCCTTATTCATTTTAGATGAGATGAGGGAAGAGGCCCTGACAATAGCCCTAATGTATCCCTACAATCCGTTAGAAATAGGAGGAAAACCTCATCCTAACATGAGTAAAGTCGAAGGTCTCATTCATTTTAGACAAGATGAAGAGAAAGGCCCTGACAATGATCCTGATGTGCCCCTACAATCCATTAAGAATAAGAGAAAAACCTCATCCTAACATGAGCAAAATCGAAGGCCTCATTCATTTTAGACGAGATGAGGGAAGAGGCCCTAATAATGGTCCTAATGTGCCCCTATAGTCTATTAGGAATAGGAGGAGAACCTCATTCTAATGTGAGCAAAGTCAAAGACCTCATTCATTTTAGATGAGAAGAGGGGAGAGATCCCGATAATGGCCCTAATATGCTCCTACAGCCTATTAGGAACAGAAGAAGAATCTCATTCTAACGCGAGCAAAGTCAAAGACCTCATCCATTTAAGATGGGATGGAGGGAGAGATCCTGTCAACGGTCCAAATGCACCCCCATAAGCCACGTTAGGAACAGGAGGAGAACCTCATCCTAACATGAGCAAAGTCAACAACCTCGTCAATATAAGATAGGATGGAGTGAGAGACCCTACTAACGACCCTAACGCACCCTCGTAAGTCATGTTAAGAATAGAAAAAAAGCCTCATCCTAACATGAGCAAAAGTCAAACCATTGTAGATCAAAAATATAAAGAAGGAAGAAACTTGGTGGAGAATCCTTACATGTATTTTTTCATGACAACCTGACTACGTCAAATGTGAAAGGCAGAATCTTATCCTGATTTGCAAAAAAAGTTTTAGTTCAACGTCCACAATAAGTCCGACATCTACAACAAGCTCAGCATCCATAATAAGTATTTCATAAAAAAAGATAGAGAGAAAAATGAGGTAAAGAAGGTAAGACCGCAAATAGGCCTCAAGTTCATGCGAAATGAAAATAGCAAAAAATATATTATTTCATTACAAAAATGAGTTCATTACAAGCAAAGCATAGGCCAACAAGATCGATTATACTGAAAGAAAGAAAAAAAAAGGAGAAAGAGGCCAAAGCTCTAAGGCAAATCGGATTCTTCGAACTTTGGACTGCTAGCTCTAGCCATCACCAAGGTTTGCTTTAGCCTAAGGATCTCTTCCTCAAGCTCCTTCTTCTGAAAGAGACCATCTACATACATTCTGTTGGTGAGCTAAAACTTACCCTCAAGCTCTCACCGCTGTCTCCTTAAAATTTTAGACTCAGCCTCCGCATCCTCGACAGCCCGATGTTCATAGGTGAGCTAAAGTTTCAGCCATTGAATCTCGGTCTGCTCCACCCCAACCACCTCTAAAAGCTCACCAACGATTCTCTTCAAGGAGGCAATCTCCTCTGACTCACCACTCGCACTGGCTCTTCGATTATGGTGTAGTTGCTTTCGAAGATGAGCTGCCTAGTCTCTAGCGACCGTAAGCTCGCCTTCAAGCTTGGACATCTTCTCCGTCCAGATCACTCAGTAGCTATTATGCCAGTCCTCAATATCTTACAGCTGCTTCTGAAGCTAGAAAAACTTTATTGACCAGTCCCAATCGTATTGGGCCTTATCGGTAGACCACGATGAGCTCCTTTCTAGAAGATGGATCTTTTTTTTGGCATCCTTCAAGTAAGCTTCAAGAGAGCTAATCTTCACTGTCAATGTCCAGGACTTATCGCTGGTATTTTTTTTGAGTTCGACGATCTCCTTCTCAAAGTTGCCCTTCTGGATACTGAAGCTCACTGCTTTCTTCATATGCAAGCCTCGGAGGCGAGTGACCTCTTTGGTCACGTCAGAAGCATTCTTTCGTGAGGCTTAAAGGTCATCCTCTATCTTCTTCAACTTTTTTCTCAGAAGATGAACTTTCTTTCTTATGTTCTTTATCAAGGGCTTTATCGAAACTCTCTGAGATAGTGGATCAGCATTGGTGGGAGACTGCATTCAAGATACGAAAAGCACTCAAGGGTATGAAAAAAAATTTACTTCATTTAAATAAAACTTTTGAGTACAAGATACAAAAAAAAAGTATAACTACTCGAGGATCTCAACCTCAGAGGGTGGAGCCGGATCACTCTTGGCCGTCTCAAGTTTTCAAACTGGTTTGGGCACCTCTGTGGCAGGTTCAGATGGGCCAGAAGCGAGCTCATTGAAGGAAAGATCGACTACAGCATTAGACGGTCCCGCATCCACATCGTCTTCCTCCTTCTCCAGAAAGCTGAGATCGAGCTTGGGAAACCTTCAGGCTATCCTGCCTTCGCAGAACTCAAAACTCTTAATAAATGCTTCTTAGCCAAACTTGATGTTCAGATTCTACATCTTGGGAGAGGTCTTGAACTCTTCCATGGTCTGGGTTATTGCCTCCAAGATCAACTTCGCCATTTGAATCTATAGTTCAGCGATCCTATTTTTGGCTTCCTTCCTTCTCTCCTCCTCCAGGGCCAGTGTGGCCTTTAGTCTGTCCGAGGTGAACTCCTATTTGCGAAGCGCGTCCTGAAGACTTTCGATGTCCACCATCTTCTCCTCGGTAAGGTGCTCGACCTCGTCGACCCTCTCTTGAAGATGATGGACCTCGACTCGAAGGTCCTCCTAGGCCTTCTGTGCCCCCGCCTCCTAACAACGCATCCTCTTGATGTGAGTGAGCATCTGATGTTTCGACTGCAACAAACGATTGATGTTAAAAAAAAAGAAGAAGAATAAGAGAAAAAGAAAAGCGTAGAAAAGAAGAGAAAGAGTTGAGCAACAGAGCAATCACATTGAGGATGGTTCCAAAAAAACTCCAAATGAGCTGCCGTGGGTCTAGGTCGGCCATCTGGTCCATCAACTCGGGCATGGCAAACCTATCGGCAAGATCTCGGATGATCTTCGGATTGTTGAAGGGATCCTCCTCTCGTTCGTTGTCGTCGCCATCCGGTCCGCCTAAGCGAGCCTTGTAAGACGTCTTCGTAATGGCTTTCTTTTTTCTTCCCTCTCTTATCCCTTTCTTGACAGGAAGCTCCAAAACCCAATCCCCACTGGAGGGACTTAAGGGTATGGAAGGCACCGGGCCCGCGCTAGTGGTGTCAATCTCGACAGTTGGAGCAATCTCGGTGCCGACAATGTCCTCGGATGCAACAACAGTGGAGGCAGAGACTCCAAAGCTGGAAACACCAACCTTCACCCTCTTTGAATCATCATTTTGTGCCTTCTCTTTCCTCTTCCTAATGAAGAGCCCTTTGGTAAAATCTTGGCAGCTTGTGCATCCATCTCTGTAACAGAAAAAGAAGAGCGGTCAGTGGCAATACACGTGCGCAAAACCATGTGGATTCAAAAATCAAAAGATGTACCAGCAGGATCACGGGGACTCAGACCCAGGTTGAACAAGGTTTGTTCCTTTAGAAGGTCAGAAAGAAGAAGAGCTCGGTACATCTTGAGTTTATCGAAGGAATCAAGGTCGGCTTCGTCTAAGCTAGGAGCTCGACGAACTGACTCTCTAATATAACCCATGAAGAAAGACCTAATGGCAAGGTTGGGCAATGTACAAAAAAAAACTTTTTCTTTCAGTTGTAAACAAAGAAGAGGCACCTTTCAATAACCCTTCTTGTCGACCTAGAGAAAAAGGTACCATCAATTATTCGCGGAAGGATGGCGCTTGAAGGTATAAAAATTCCTAAAAAGCGAAATGGTCGGCTGGACTTCGGTCAATCGATTGAGGAAGAGAAAACCTATGACGAATCGAAAGGAGTTCGATACGATAGATGTGAAGGAGATGTTTAAAAATCAGAAGAGGATGACTACGAATGGGGGCAGCGGGAGTCTAAGCCAGACGCACAAAGCTTCTAAATACAAATAAAACTGGTCGATCGGAGGAGAGCTGATCCGATCAGAGGAGCTGGGGAGTTCAAGATCATATTCTAAAAAAATTCCATATTAAATTTGGATCAGAGAAAGATCATCCGGGATAAGGACGGACGGAATGGTGTCTGAAGCAAAAGACGAGCCGGATATGTTCCTAGATTCTACCTTGGCCAGGGATACAGAATTAAAGAAGGTCGATCCGGATAAGCCACATGAATCAATGGAGTGGAAGATTTTGGAAGACATTCAGATCGAGATAAACCCCAAGAAAATCTTCCCCAAAAAAAATCAGGAAAGCAAGAAGCCAGAAGTGATAAGCATGAATAACCTAAGAAAAGAATTAGGAAGCTGACCTAAACTGTCCAATGGGGATGAAAGGATGATGGACACGATGAGAATCAATCGAAAGAATGTCCGGAGCTCAGGAGGGCGAGAGAAGGATGAGACCCTCGAGAAAAAGGTGAACGGAGGCCGAAGAAAGAAGAAGACTCGGACAGGAATGACTTTCGAACAATAGGAGAAGACTTTAAATAGCCAGAGATAATCCGAAGTAGTTATGATTGCGGATCGACTTCAGTCGGTCAGCGTGCACCGCGTGTCTCACTCATCATGACAGAGGAGCGACGACGGGCGGAGTCTTTATGGCACCATATCTACGGCAGAGTTTCGGCAGAAGATTCGAAGGACCATCTTTTCGGACTCATTTCAAACTTAGAATGTTTTGGTGCTAGCACGGTAAACACCGAAATGTCTCATCCTGACAAACACAGGAATATGGGATCGAACTTCGGCCGTCACCTTTTTTCTTTCTTCCTTCAAATTTCGAACTTGAAAGTAGGGGGACTATTATTGGGGATAAACCCCTCTCCCATCAAAGTCCAGTCTGATGCTTAGCCTAATGTAACTGATAACCACAGAAGAGCTTCGATCGAAAATTCTTCCTCTTGGGACCCCTCCAGTGGCCAAACCCTTTTCGGACCTCTTCAGCAATCGAACTTCTTTCGGACTCCTTCAGCAGTCGAACTCCTTCTGGACTCCTCTAGCGGTCGAACCCTTTTCGAACTCCTCCAGCGGTCGAACCCTTTTCAGGCTCCTCCAGCAGTCAAACCCCTTCCGGACTCCTCCAATGGCCGAACTCCTTCTGAACTCCTCCAACGGCCAAATCCTTTTTGAACTCCTCCAGCGGTCAAACTTTCCACAGTCATCCAAGAAGGTCTTTACACGAGTCTGGTCCCATATACGGCATGAACCAACCCATACTCGGACTGCCTTAAAGGAGTCCGAACTTCTCTAGAATTGATATAGCTCAAGGGTCATCACCAATCGACGTCCATCCCTCCAAACTTTAACTATCAAATCTCAAATGGACTGGCACCTCGCAACAACAAACACTATCCTACATAACAAACTCCTAGTAGTCCCGAACGGCCCACTATCCGACAGTTACGATTGTCACTATTAGTTTGTTATAGGCTCCGTCTATAAAAGGGATCCTCTAGATATATTTTCTAAAAGCTCTCTTCTTCCTCCAAAAATTCTATAACTTTTTTGACTGAGCACTCCATTTCTATTGGCTGAAAAAGCTAACTTGACCGTCAGAGGGTCTTGCCGGAGCCACCACCCCAGGCTCTGGATAAGACTTATTTTGCATGTCACCAACGGCGACCTCATCTTCTCCAACTCCAGTACTTCTCCGATGACAATCAGATTTCGCACCAACAATTATCTATCTTTTTTTTATGATAATACACTTTATTATGTAGTTTGTTACCGGAGATATAACCCATACCGGTGAAGGCTTTTTCTTAACTGGGTGCTAATTGGTTGAATTGGTAGTCTCTAGAGTTAGATACTAGTAACTTGGACTTGACTATTTACTATTTTATCTCAATAAATTATATGAGGCTGCAAAGATGGAAATCCTTTCTTGTTATCTAAAAAAGCAAAATGAAAAATGCTTTTACCAAGTGACTACTTCTCTACCTAGATATGCATTCTTCTATTGGTTTTAATTGCATATCCTGTGGACTTTGAATGCATGAAACTTAATTAGGTGTGCATTTGATTATACTTTTAAATTTTTGATTTTTTAAAAATATTTTTTATTTTTTTTATTTTTATTATTGAGTAAAAATAAAAAAATAAAAAGCATGTTTGATAACTATGTTGCTATAAAATAAAAGATAATTATATGTAAAATATTTTTTTTTTTTAAAATTTTAATTTTTAATTTTTATTTTTATAATATTATCAAATAATATTATTTTTTAATTTTTATTTTTTAAAAATTAAAAAAAAATTAATAGCTAATCAAATGCACCACCTCTTCATATATAGTTACTATTTACTTTCGCAATAGTTACTATTTACTTTCGCAACGATGAACTAATGAATACATAATGAAATCATTTGACGGAACAAAGACTACTATATATTGAATTGATATTAAAAAAAGAAAATGCGGCTCTTGATGGATTTGATACAAGCTCTTATTGATTCGATAAAAAGGTTCAAGGTCAAGCAGCCCCTTTTTTTTTTTTTTTTTTTTTTTTTTTATGATTGAAACCGGGGATAGCAGGACGCCACCCCTTTTTATTGCTGATAAAAAATCAAAATTACAGTTTCAAGGGGTCAACCAGCCTTTTATTAACACCACGTTTTATCCATCTTAATTGATAATTCCCACTAATGCAGCTAGTCATGCGTTCATATTTACAGGCAGGATTTGAATTTCCAAGTTACATGCTAAAACTTTGGACTACGTTCGATGTCCTATACATGTTGATATATCGATGTTGCCCACGTGAGATACCGGGAAATCCTTTTCTAGGTCAAGGTCTCGTTAGTTGAAAGAAGTTAAAATATCAGGGTTTGCGTATCACACGGGCGAGATCAAATTTTGTATAGATGTTGGTGGCTATGGCTTCCCTTTCCTCAATATTCCATTACAGGACAAAAAAGGGAAAATACCACCATACGTTGAAGGAGGGAGGTGTTATTGACTGATTCCTTCTGTGGTTGGTTTCCCAGAGGCCTCTCCGCCCGCATGGCTTCAACTTCCAAAACAGGAAGCATCACACTCCCTTCCTCCTTGTCAACCCCACCCCTCCTCTCTATCTATGGTCCCTCGTACTCCATATATATTGGGCAATAATATTTCACCGTCTCACCCCTCCTCCTTGTAAAGTCCCTTCTATATATATATATATATATATATAGATCTTTCACCCACTCTCGTTGTGTAACCAACAACGCTGCACAAAGATCAAGTTGCAAAGAGGAAAGGAGGGAGAAAGGGAGAGAGAGAGAGAGAGAAATAGAGGAGTAATCGCATAATTAAGAGAGAGAGGAAATGACTGACCTCCCTCCCGGCTATCGGTTCTACCCAACAGAAGAAGAGCTGCTTAGCTTCTATTTGCGAAACAAGCTAGAGAACAGGAGGCGGGACATGGAACGCGTCATACCTGTCGTCGGAGTATACAGCTATGACCCAGTGCAACTCCCCCGTGAGATCCTTCACCTCCTCTTCAGATATGTGTTCTTTTCGGTTCTGTTAGAAATTAAACATGGTGATGTTAATGCCACAACTCATGCAAGAGAAATCAATACGTCTTAATTTAAGCTCTCCTCCTCGATCCCCTTTCTTTAAATCCTCTTACCCATAGAAGACTTTTTTGTGGATGAAAGAGAGGCAGGAGTAGCCACCGGCTTTTATTGTAGCCACAGAAGACATGCGTCATTTTGATGGGCATTTTCTTCATTTCTCTCTTCTTCTACTTGCCATTAATTGTTTTACATGTCTAAACTAGCAGCTCTCAAATTATTCTTCAACATGAATGATATGTGCATTGTAAATTTAAACTGGTTTGAGTTGTGCATCCCTTCTAATCTTCTCTTGCTTGTAAGTGTACAGTGTTTTCTTTACCTTTTTTGAAAAAAAAAACTCTTTCTCTTCTTTTCCTTAGAGCATGTCCATTATTATCTAAATAAATTCGGGTGGATTCCCTCCCTTATATTCAAATAAACGAGCAATGTACAGCGATGTCAGGAGAAGCAAGCATCCGGGATCCTGAGCAGTGGTTCTTCTTCTGCCCAAGGCAAGAAAGAGAAGCACGAGGGGGAAAACCAACACGCACCACCCCTTCTGGCTACTGGAAGGTGACCGGCTCCCCAAGTTTTGTTATCTCGTCACAGAACCTGAGGATTGGTTGGAAGAAGACCATGGTTTTCTACACAGGAAGAGCCCCCACTGGGACCAAAACCAAGTGGAAGATGAATGAGTATAAAGCTCTTGAAGAAGCAGTAGCAACAACATCAAGCACTCCTCCAAAGGTATGTATATATACCAGCCCGTTTAATTTGTTATTACACTTTTCTTTGGAAAAAATTAGGAAAAAAAATAAAAGAAGAAGAAGAAATTGTTGTTTTAGCTTCTTCAATGGATTATTCTGATTTAGAGAAAGTTTTATCTATGAAATGGTTTTGATTCTTCAATATATATGCCCAAACAACATGGTAACATTTCAAGAGAGAGTGATGGATCTGATTCAATATAAGCCTCTATAGACCATTTTCAATTCCTTCTTTCTTTGAGTCCTCTACTCCTGAGAAGTTTCGCCAAGATATAGCAAAGCCACTGATTCGAGAAGTCTGTAAATCAAATTCTGCAGGGTTCTTTCAATAATAGTGGAATCTTTTTTGGTCTGTACCTTTGACCCGTCTCTGTGATTAGAAGACACTTGAAGATTTTGGCAAAGCTTGGGATCGGGTCTAAGGTATTAAGGAACAAGGTGCCCTTTCTTCAGTTGAGCATAGATGAGACCCTTAATTTTTTATGGCTACTGAACTTTAGCCGGACTCAAGTTTTTCTCTCCAACTCTATGATTATTGCTGACTTTATGATGAATGGCCCTACAATATTCTCACTTAGTTAATCCTGGGTGATCCGGTTTCTTTTGATGGCCATCCCATGGGGACAATGATGGAGGAACAGAAGCTATGTGATCATCCAGGATCTCCTTGTGCTGCAACTTAAACTTCTTTCAGTGGCTATTCTTATAATGAGTCTCCTATTTTGTCCGTTCCTTTTATCTTCGGAACAGTGTCCGATTCTTCTTTTCATTTCTAACAGCTTTCTGTTCTTCTATTTAACTGTATATTTTTTCTAGCTCCCTCTTTGGTTGTTTTCAAATGGTGTATGTATGTCTCGTCTTCTTCTTTCTCAATAAAATTTGGTAACTAACATGGCTTAGTGCACATTAGCCTCCTTTAATTACTTTTATAAAAAAAAGCTTATTTTTTTCCTGTTAGAGGTAGCAAAACCATGCAGCAGGCCAGTCATTTATTTCTTGATCAGTGCATTAGATTCATAATTTAATAATTATATGGTCTAAAGAGTTTAAAGACTTCCTTCTTATTACAAAAAACAAAAGAAAGACCATTCAAAGAGAAAAAAAAACAAAGAAACAAAAGAAAGAAAGAAAGACTTCAAAGACTCCGGCCAAACTACATCTTCATGTCTTTTGATTGGTCTGCTGTCCTTTCATTAGAAAAAACCAAAAAAGAAAAAAAAAAAGAAAAAGAAAAAGAATGAAGAGCATTTTTATTGGTAAATTGAATGATTTAAATCACTCGAGAAAAGATACATCCATAGAAATCAAAATATAAAATATGACAAAAATGTGTGGAAAGATCAGCCGAATTTATCCAAAGAGTAAATCTCATATATGAAGAAGACAACTTCAAAACTAGTTACCGTGCATGATGTTACCATATTTTTTTTTTCGGTTGTGTAGTTGAGAAACGAATTTAGCGTATGCCGGGTGTACATCAAATCCGGGACCCTGAGGTCGTTTGATCGGCGGCCTTCTGCTACTGTCGCCATGAACAGTGAGAGCCGGCGAAGAAATGCCGAGGCATCCTCCTCAGCAAACCCACAGATAGCTGAGAGGACCAGTTCTCACGGTAGCTCATCACCGGGGGACGATGGCTTGCTGCCCCTGGCCGCTGATGAAACCTTTGACTGGGACATGCTCGAAGACATCGATCCGGAGCAGTTTGGTTGGGAGTGAAAGATGCGAAGCGAGAGCCGTAACCAGCTCTTCATCTGACTTCTTCTCTTTTTTTTCTCGGGAGACTAATTTCTTTTGACTCGTGTTAGCGCTGACCTAAAGATTGTAGCTAAAAATTTGAGCAGCAAACTTAAGAACCTTTCCCATAGAATTGTTGGCATTGTTGTTGAAAAGCTGTGTGAGGAAAAAAAATGAAGAGGCAATGGTGATTCCATGCAAGGAAAATGGGGACAAAAAAACTGGCCTAACTCGGCTTTGACTGTTGCACTATGGACTTTCCATGGAAATTTGCCATTATGGTGTCTCTTCAGAACAGAGAAGAATCTTCCAGATACAATTGTGGGCCATGCCCCCCCCCCCCCCCACCCCCACAAACAAATGGTAATGGTAGATGAGGTGTTATAGTTGCAGCAGACGGAAATTTTGGATACATGGGATTCAAACCAAACCAAGCATACATGATTTCTTCCATAGCGTTTCGGATAGAAATTTTGGATGAATAGAGGCGTTAAAGTTGCAGTAGATCCATCCCCTAACTAGAATATAGATGTGGTTCTGGAGTCGCTGCATGTACGGCACTTCGATAATTACGTTCAAACAAACGAAAGAATATGATTGAATGGTGTTATATCTGAACACAATTGAAACAAACATATATCATGTATCGCTCTGCTCTCTTTTCAGTCGCTGCCTATCACACGGCACGTGGTCCCGCTTCTGCCAGACCCAGATCGCTTTGCGCTCTTCGGTACATCGGAGAACAGCGAATCATAATTCGATCCGTCCCCCATCGAACTGTCGTTCCACCTCGCGCAGTCACATTAGATGGCGACAGAAACCTCCCAGGTCCAAAGGCCATTGTCAAATAACATGTCCCTAACGCGAATGTAGAACTTGTCACCGAATACCGACAAGCAAGTTTGCATTACAAATCTCTTCCCACTCTCGCTTTGCTGGAAAGATTTTTTTTTTTTTTTTTCAGCCTACGAAATTTGTCTGATCTCCGATATAATGTTTAGAATTATCCAAATACCTCGTGGTCCTCGGATAATGATTATATGATGATGCTCATGGCATCAGTAATTACCAAAACTGCACCATTCTTGGTAATAATATTACTCCAATCTCGTGGATAAAGCCGTGGCTTGGCTGGATTGATCCGCGATTCAATCTATTTAGATTCAATTTAATTTAAAAATTTATAAAATTAAATAAAATTTTAAAATTAGATTCGTTCAATATTTTGGATCGATTCTGAGTTTACTAAATTTAGATCCAAATTGATCCAAATTTAATATTAAATTTAATATATAAATTATAAAATAAATAAAATAAGATTGAAATTTTAAATATTTTTATAATATTATTATTTTTAAAAAAATTTATTTAATTTAATTATGAAATTTTAAAAATTTATTTATAAATTAATCAAGATAAAATGATGTTTATTTTTTTATTATAAATTTTATATATATTAATTTGTCATACGAACCGGATTCGATCAAAATTTAAATTTGAATTAAATTTAAAATTTTTAGATTGAAACCAAATTATACATGAATTTGAGTCGATTCAAATGATCTGATAAGATAAATTTTTTTTGACCATAAATTTAATTCAATTTAATTTAATTTTTTATTAAATTAAATTTAAATTTAATATTAAAATTTAATCAAAAAATTAGATCAAATCAAAATTATTCGTGATTCGATCGGATCCAACTTATTTACATCCCTGCTCGCGGAGGAGGACCCAGGAAGGTGACAAGGAAACAACTTCAACACGTGAAAGGCGTCCTCCGACAGGAGTTGGTCGCCGGGACGACGGGCTGCGTCGGCACCTCGTCTGTAGATAATACAACCGCAGCACCAACAGTGAGAGATCGAGTAGAATCTCCTACACCTCCCATCATTATTAACAAAGGGAACCTAAACCTTAGAAGAAGTCGAGAGCCGCAAGCATTGAAAGATACTACGGTGGGTGAATAAGTGAATTTCGAAGTACCTGACAACCCTTGTTAGGATCCATGCAAGTTCGGATCTTATCACGCAATCAAGCAGGTCTACTCATGGCTTTGCCTCAGCATTCACCCGGCCAGATTATGAATAGGGTCTGAAATATTTAGTTACCAACTCTTTGCCGACGAGGGTCCGTTCTTTTACGAATAAACATCGTAATTATTGACCAATTTAATCATATTTTTATATTTTTAAAATAAAAAAATATTTTTTAAATAATATTTATTTATAAAATAAAATAAAAAAAAATTAAATTATTTTCTTATCAACTAGTAAAAATAGATATTTAATTTTATATCTAAAATATTTTATTCTTATTTTCAATATCTTCATCGTTCACTCAATAATTTAGTTATCTATTTTTTTAAATCTAAAAAATATAAAAAATATTATTGTTACAACAAAACTTCAGATCATTAAAAAAAACTCATATTGGAGAGCTGATTTAGAATTGGATCAACATGAATTACAAATCAATCTACAAAAAAAGTCAAAAATCGGTGGGGTACCCTCTAATTTAGGATTCCTTCCAAAAATCAATAGGATACCCTCCGATTTAGAATCCTCCGATGCTTAAGTCAGCTGAGATTTTATAAATAAATAGTAGAAATAGAAAATCGAAAGATAGTGAGAGAGGGTGGTACGATCTTTCTTCAGTGAAAAAATCGAAAGCAGATTCCAATAGAGTATGGGCTCTATGAATCTTGTGCTTACCTTCAGAAGGATACCCTGCTCCTCTATTTATAGAGGAGTTTACTTAGGCCTTAAAGAAAGTTTGTTAGATCGTTATTATGTTATAATAGAATGGCCAGCTGGAGTGCGGCTGTTGGTCATTTGTCTTGATGGTAATTAGCTATAACACGGCTAGAGAAAATCTTTGATTCGATTAAGGAGCGGTCGGCACCCAATCAATTCTTTGATCATGCTGAGGTTGGTATTTTGCCAATCTCGCTAGTGCGGAGAGCTCGATGTTTCACCAATCTCGATACGATAAAACTTGGACGGCATTTCACCTATAATGGATGACATCGATGTTTTACCGATTTGAAGATAATGAGACTGGTGGCAGGGATAAACTGATCTCGTGTCCACTCAGGTGGATTACTATTTTTGAGATCGGTGTAAACCTGATCTCCCATAAAAAAAAAACTGTCGCTAGCTTTCAGAGCGATAAAGTACTGGTCTAATTCTATGCGGCCACTCTTAAGTCAGGTTAATACCGATCTCAATCCATAGCGAGTTAGAACATTGTTGAGGGTGATGATTTACCGATTTGGATGTTATGGTCGTCAATATATTGTCGATCTGGTTCACCCACTTAAGCTAATATGCCATCTGATCACGGTATGGACTAAACTGGGCTCTAGGTCGGTATTTTACTGATCTGAGACTGATACTTATCATTTTTAGCAGTCTTCTGGAGCAATGGCCACTCTGATGATGCCACATGGCTAGTGATAATGATCCATACCAACAATTACCCCCCACTTTTCAAACTCGGAGTGAAACTTTTTCTGCAACAAGTGTGGAAAGTTGTTTTTCAAAAGACATCAATTAATTTTTTTCATTGAGAGTCATGCTATGCATCGCCAAATTTAATTATTTAATGATTTGAAGCAACATACCCCCTCATTTGAAAAATTTTGCCATATCTGCCATACCTAGTGTTGCTCCAAGAATTAATTTTGATGATTATAAAAAATTTGAGATTACTAATAATTTTGGTTTGAAAAAAATTTATTATATTTTAGGAGCTAGCAAAATCATAATTTTATCAAGTTCTGATTCGAAAGCCTCAAGAGCAAGTATAGAAAATTTTCAATCTATTGGAGGCAGTCTCATGAATTTTGGATGCATATTTTGGAAGAAAATCAGTTTTAAAGAAAAGGATCGATCCTTAGGTCAACCCCTGCCAAATGGGGATGAATGGCATGATGTTTTTTGACTGGCACACTAAAGGGGATGACCCTGAGGTCGACCCCTACTGTTTCTACGGGCTAAAAAATAGAAACTGAAGATTTTCTGACTTCTGCCATAGAGGTCGATCCCTATGATAAAAAATCATAATAGTGGATAGTTTTTCAGTCCTTTTTAGCTACATTTAATGCTCTAAAATGGATCTCCAATGGCTATAAATTAGATCTATTTTTTCTCTAGCCATCATAAAAGATATAAAAGCTCTCAAAAGGAGGGAACACAAAAGAGAAATCAAGCATTCATTTCAGTCCTAGCAAAAAGCTCTCTTCAAGCAAAAGAAGCTTTCATTTCAAGTTCACCTATCTCTTAAGAGCTCATTCAAGTCTTTAATAATCTTGAGAAAAATTTTTAAAAAAAATTTATTATGTAAAATATTCTTAAAATTTTATTTGCTCATTAAGGAAGCTAAACTTGTATTTCTTTGTCATTAACTCTTATGCTCTATTTTTTATCTTGTTTTTAAGTTTTGGAATGATTCTAAAACTTGAAAAGATTGATTCAAATCTTAAATCAGATTGTATTGAATTGGCTTGTATCCAAAAAATAAGTATTCTAGCTTGGATAGCTAGGGTTGGAGGTACCGATGTTGTATTCTTGTTGAATACATTTAGTGAATTTAAATTTTCAAGTAGGAGCTTGGGGAGTAGATGTTGGTACAAGATTGACACTGAATCACTATAACCTTGATTGTTTGTAGTGTGCTTGCTCTCTATCTTAATTTTTTTATTTTCTTGTAGACTTGCATCTCATTTCTGCACTTTGCTTAAATCACTCACTACATATAACTTGCTTATTATTACTTAATCTTTACTATTCTAAATTAGCTTTAAAATTTTAAAAACTGAATTCATCCCTCCTCTTGGGTTGCATAGCTGGACAACAAGTGGTATCAGAGCCCTGTGCTCTAACCTTATTTTGATTTAACTATCAAAGAGCCAAAGATCTATGACAATCCAAGTCAGTATCTCTCTAGCCAAGGGGCAATCCACAAATCGACCTCTATTTTTTAATGAATCAAACTATACCTATTGAAAAGCTTGGATGAGAATTTTCATACAAATACTTGACTATGATGTGTGGAGTATCATAGTTAATGGACTACATACATCCACTAAGATAATTGATGATGTTGAATCAACCAAACCTGAAAGAGAATGGGATGAGATTGATAAGAAAATGGCACAGCTCAATGCTAAAGTGATGAATGTTTTATATTATGCTTTAGATGCTAATTAATTTAATCATATTTTAATATGCATGTCAACTAAGAAAATATGGGATAGGTTAGAAGTAACACATAAAGACACTAATCAAGTTAAAGAGTCAAAAATTAACATGCTTGTACACAAATATGAATTCTTTAAAATGATGCATAATGAGTCAATAACTGAAATGTTTACTCACTTTATGGATATTATAAATAGTCTAAAGAGTCTTGGCAAGTCTTATTTTAACAGCGATCTTGTGAGAAAGATTCTTAGATCCTCACCAAGAACATAGGAGGTCAAGATGACCGCGATTCAAAAAGCCAAGAATTTGAATATCTTGCCTTTAGAGAAGCTTCTAGGATCGCTTATGACACACGAGCTAAGCATAAAATAATATCAAGAGAAAGATGTCAAGAATAAGAAAACAATCGCTCTCAAATCTACTATTTAACTAGATGAAGAAATCGATGAAACAAAAAATGAAGAACAAGATAAAGAATTAATCCTCATTACTAGAAAGTTTAAAAGATTTTTAAAGAAAAAAAATAAGGGATACGGAAGAGGCCACCTACAAAAGTGAAATATAGCAAGAAGAAGGATAAGTAGCACCTCCTTATTTGTTATGAATGTAAGAAGCTAGGACACTTTAGGTCCGAATGTCCACAACTCAAGAAGGACGTCAAGAAATATAAGAAAAAGACTATGATGGCTATATGGAGTGATAGCAATGAGTCAAGCTCTGAAGAAGAAGAGTCACATGAACAAGCCAACTTGTGCCTTATGGTACATAAAAATGAGGTAAATATCGAAACTTCTAATTATTTTACTTTTGAAAAACTCCAAGAAGCATTTTATGATTTAGTTGATGATTTAAAAAAGTTAGAAATAAAGAACAAAGAATTAAAATCAAAGAATCAATCTTTACTAAAAGAAAATGAGATAATTTTAAATGAGAAATTGATTTTAACTCGAGAAAATTTGAATTTAAAAAATAAAATTATTAAGTTAAAATCTATTGTAGAAAAGTTTATTCTTAGCTTAAATAAACTTTAAATGATACTTAAAAATTAAAAAATCATTTATGATAAAGCCAGCCTAGACCATAATCCTCTTAAGAAATAAAAATTTCTAAAAAACATCTTTATGAACTCATCAAGCAATAAGTTTTCAAATATTATTTGCTTTAAATATGGTAAAGTAGGATATAAATTTTATAATATTTTTCTAGCAAATTTAAAAATTTAAATGTGAAGAAAATATGGGTTCCAAAAGGAACCATTATGACTAACCAAAAAGGATCCAAAAAAACTTGGGTACCTAAAGTCAAAATTTAATTTTTGTATGTAGGTGTATCTTGCATCCCAAGAAACAAATCAAAAATGGTATCTTGATAGTGGGTGCTCAAAACACACGATCGGTGATGAGTCCTAACTCATCACGTTTGATGCTAAAAATAGAGGGATGGTCACCTTTGGAGACAATAGCAAAGAAAAGATCATCAGCATAGATAACGTTGGTATCACTCCCTCCAAATATATTAAAAATATTTTATTAATAGATGATCTTAAGCATAATCTCTTAAGTATTAGTCAATTTTGTAATAAAGGGTACAAAGTTATTTTTGAATCTTCATTATATATTATAACTAGTCTCAATGATGATGGCATTATATTTATTGGACATAGGCATGATAATATTTATATGGTAGATTTGAATGATCTTTTCATGATAAACATGCAATGTCTAATAGCCATGAATGTCAAAATTAATGAGACCAGTTGGCTTTGGTACCGTAAACTTGTACCTATAAGCATGCATTCACTTTCAAAGCTTATTAAAAATAAATTAGTTATCAATTTATCTAAATTAAATTTTGAAAAAGATTAGATCTATGATGCACGCCAATTAGGTAAGCAAACTAAAGTTTCATTCAAATCTAAAAACATAGTTTCAACTTCTAGGCCATTAAAATTATTGCACATGAATTTATTTAGACCTACTAAAACTACTGATTTTGGTGGCAAACGATATGATTTTGTAATTATTAATGATTTCTCATGTTTTACATGGATTTTTTTTTTGGCACACAAAGATGAAACTTTCAAGTTTTCTCAAAGTTTTATCAAAAAGTTATAAATAAAAAAGATTTTCAATTCATAGTATCCGAAGTGATCATGGAATCAAATTTAAAAATCAAGACTTTAAAAAATTTTATGATGAAAATAGTATAGATCATAATTTTTCAGCACCTAGGATACTCCAACAAAATAGAGTAATAGAAAGAAAAAATAGAATCTTTGAAAAAATGGCATGTACCATGCTATGTAAAAGTAATCTCCCACGATACTTTTGGATGGAAGCAATTAACACGGCATATTATATTTTAAACCATACACTAATTAGACCAATTTTAAAGAAAAATACCTTATGAGCTTTAAAAAGGAAGAAAACCAAACATTGCATATTTTTATATTTTTGGTTGCCGATGTTTTATTTTGAACAATGGTAAAGAAAGATTAGAAAAATTTAATGCTAAATTCGATGAAACCATCTTTCTTGGATATTCATCTTCTAGTAAAGTCTTTATAATTTTCAATAAAAGAACCTTAGTAGTAGAGAAGTCAATATATATTGTATTTGATGAGACTAATAATCTTCCATCAAGAAAGAGTGAAGGTATTGATGATGCAAGTCCTATTATAGAAGGAATGAATGAGCTCATCCTAAAAGACTCAATAATTCAAAATAAAGAAGAACATGAGGACAAACAAGAAGATGAAGGAGAAGAACAACAAGAACAACCTCAAGGTACAAATGATTTTTCAAAAGAATAGAGGTATGTTCACAATCATCCCAAAGAATTCATTATTAGTGATCCTACACATGGGGTAAGAACTCATTCCTCACTTAGAGATGTTTGTAATCACTTTGCATTTGTATCATATTTTGAACCTAAAACTATAGATGAAGTTGAAAAAGACTATAATTGGATTAATATAATGCAAGAACTTAATCAATTTGAAAGAAATAATGTATAGATCTTAATATCAAGACCTAAAAATCATCCTATAATTAGTATAAAATGGATATATAGAAATAAAGTAGGTGAAAATAAAAATGTAGTTAGGAATAAAGCAAGATTGGTTGCAAAGGATTATAATCAAGAAGAGAAAATTAATTTTAGTGAAATATTTGCACCGATTGCTAGGTTAGAAGCAATTAGACTTTTACTTGCTTATGCTTGCTTTATGAACTTTAAGTTATTTCAAATGGATGCCAAAAATATTTTTCTAAATGGATATATTACTGAAGAAATATATGTAGAACAACCTTCTGATTTTGAAAACCATGCCTTTCCTAACCATGTTTTCAAATTGAATAAGACTTTATATGAACTAAAACAAGCACTTAGGACTTGTTATGAAAGATTAAGTAAGTTTTTGCTTAATAATATTTTTTAAGAAAAAATATTGATACTACTCTTTTCATTAAAAGAAATCATGATGATATTTTAGTAATATAAATATATATTGATGATATTATATTTAGGTCTACTAATAAAACTCTATGTCAAGATTTTGCTAAGCTCGTGTGGAAAAAATTTGAGATGAGCATGATGGGCGAACTTACATTTTTCTCGGACTTCAAATCAAATAAACAAAAAAAAATGATCTCCATCAACCAAAGCAAGTACACAAGAGAACTAATAAAGAAATTTAGAATGGAGAGCTCAAAAGCAATTGATACCCCCATGAACCCATCCTGTAAGCTTGACAGGGATGAAGGAGGTAAAATATTGACTCAAAACTTTATAGAGATATGATTGGTTTCTTATTGTATCTTACTGCCAGTAGACCAGATATTATATTTAGTATTTGCTTATGTACTCATTTTTAATCTAATCCAAAAGAATCATACTTAAATGTTGTTAAAAGAATACTTAAAATCTTAGGATTATGGTTTTCTAAGAACTCTTCAATTGACTTAATAGAATACTCAGATGTAGACTTTGCGGGATGTAGATTAGATAGAAAAAGCACTAATGAAACTTTTCAATTTTTAGGAGTTAACTTAATCTCTTGGTTTAGCAAGAAGCAAAATTTAGTGGCACTGTCTATGATCGAGGTCGAATACATTGTAGTTAGAAGTTGCTGTACACAAATCTTATGGATTAAGCAACAACTTGAAGACTTTAGCATCAAACTTAACAAAATTTTCATCAGATGTGATAATACAAGTGCCATTAATTTAACTAAAAATTCGATTCAATATTCTAGATCAAAATGCAATCAAATAAGATATCATTTTATAAGAGAACATGTCCAAAATAATGATATAATTCTTGATTATATTTGTACTAAAAAATAATTGACTGACATATTTATAAAGGCCTTAAGTGAGGATAGATTTTATAAAATTAGGAGAAAACTAGGAATCCTTGATCCATTAGCCTAAGTATCTTCCTGATTCCAAGTTCATTTTGCCAAAATTTTTCTTTGAACCAAATTTTGAGCCCAATTCTCATTTCTTTATTCTTAAAAACTCAAATCTACCCTTCATATGATCAATCTCTTAAATAGATTACTTTTCTTTAAGTTTTAAATTTTTCTAAAATTTTTTCATCATTTTATGGAATTTTTTGTGCCATGGGTCGACGTAGGGGCCGACCCTAAGGCATTTTAGTCTTTTTCTAATTAAAACCCATCGGGCGGCTTTGTTTATTTGGGAAATAAGTCATCTTTTTCGCCCAAATAGGCCGACTCATCTCCTTCCTTTCCTCCATCAAAACTGAGCCTCCTTCCCACCTCCTCATTTGCAAAAATCGACCAAAAATCTTCAAATTTTTGTGATCTCTGAGACCCCCCTGAACCTTCCTGTACTTATGATTGAAGCCATAAGGGAGACACTGAATAGATCTAAGACACATTTGCCTTATGGTATGGCCCTCACTTTAGTTTTTAGGACGTTTGGAGGAGAGGCTGTTGCTAGATTGTCACACACCGACACCATCAACCATCACACTCTACATAGAATGGGTTTCTCAAAAAGTGATGGCAGTTGGTCAAAGAGACCTGAGGAGGAAGGACCATCTTTACCACCTCGTGAGTAGAGAGCTTCACTGGATATTTAGTTTGTATCAGATCACGAGGTAGGTCCTTCTGAGTCCGTGAGGAGAGATTCATCTATTCCTCAATCTAGGAGCAGAGGAGATCCCATTGTGGTTAGACTTGTAGATGATCAGCTCTAGATGATTTCTCGATAAAATGCCACTCTCTTGTCCCAGCAGTTTGCCAGTAGGAGTACCTCGAGATTTGCTCAGAGAGAGAGATCTCAGACTTACCCTTTACCTGATCAATCGATGGCTTCTGATATCTTTACAGTGTTTTAGATGCTTATAGCCTTATCTGCTCCATTTAAGGAGCTTGATGATTCTATTCTGAGGTTGATCGGGAGAGTACTGGATCTCCAAAGGCAGGTGATGGGGTTAGAGATTCCTCAGTCGAGTGAGTTTGTTCCTCTGATTTCTACTTTATCTACTGAGGGTGAAAGTATTCGTCATAAATTGAAGGCTAGGATTAAGTCTTTAAGGAATGAAATCAGAGGTTCCAGTGATGTTATCTCTACTGCGATTGGTTCTCTCGTGCAGTCTCTATCAGGAGCAATAAAATAGCTTGACTCCATTCGTCTTATTCTCTTATCTCAAACTTCATCTTCATTTGCTATCGAACCTTCTGGTCCTCTTGTTCGTGCCACTCCTGTTCGTGCTAGTTATTCTTCTTGAGGTCGAGGCAGACATGGCTATAGTCATCCTCGTAGCCTTGCTCCTGACATTCCGCATGACATCTCTGATTCTGGTTCGAATCCCGACTCTAATGATTCTCGTCGATTCTATCTTTAGAGTTAGCTTTGTCAGACTTATGTTTTTAGGATCTAGCTTATGGCCTTTGGACTTTTAGGTTGTTAGACATGGATGATTGTATTTTTTGTTATCCATGACTTTTGTATGGCCTATGTAGTTTAACTTATGATACTTATGTATTGTGACTACTAATCTTATGACTCTTCAGTCATATTTTTGGATATATATGTGTGTGTGTGTGTGTGTGTGTGTTTTCAATTTCTCTTTATATGAATGTTATTTGGATCAATTCTTATGACTGGTATCAATTGAAATATTATGATTTCTGTTATAGTGTGCTATAAGCAATGTCCTGTATATGAGCAAATTGCAATATTAATATATGATTGCTATATGTATTTTTGATAAACTCTTTTTTTCAGTAGCAAAACAAAGGGAATAACATGAGGGGGAGCCTTTTTTCATTCTTAAAATTCCTTAAGATCGTAATTGATGATGTTAAAAAGGAGGAGTAAAGAAATAAAATTGTCAAAGAAATAAGCAAGCAAAATTGTCAAAGAAAATAATCTTATAGGCAATCTTCAAACTACTTATGATGCATTTTATTCAAATGATTGGTTAATGTTCAAGTGATGCATCTTCATAAATTTAAAATTCTTAATCAATGCTTCATAATGTTATATTTTGCTTTTGCTCAAGTATTTTATCATCATCAAAAAGAAAAAGATTGTTACTCCAAGAATTAATTTTGATGATTATAAAATATTTGAGGAGATTACTAATGATTTTGGCTTGAAAAAAGATTATTATATTTTAAGGACAAAATCATAATTTTATCAAGTTCTGATTTGAAAGCCTCAAGAGCAAGTATAGAAGACTTCTGATCTATTGAAGGTAGTTTCATGAATTTTGGATGCATATTTTGAAAAAAAAATTAATTTTGAAGAAAATGATCGACCCCTACCAAAAGGGGATAAATGGCATGATGTTTTTTGGCTGGCACACTAAAGGGGACGATCTTGAGGTCGACCTCTACTATTTTTGTAGGTCAAAAAATAGAAATTAGCCGTTTCCTGACTTCTGCCATAGAGGTCGACCTTAGAGTGGACCCCTGTGTAAGGAACAACCCTAGGATCGACCCCTGTGATGGAAAATCATAATAATGGCTAGTTTTTCAGTCCTTTTCAACTATATTTAATGCTCCAAAATAGATCTCCAATAGCTATAAATTGGGTATGTTTTCTCTCCAGCCATTATAAAAGATATAAAGGCTCTCAAAAGGAGGAAACACAAAAGAGAAATCAAGCATTTATTTCAGCCCTAGCAAAAATCCTTCTTTAAGCAAAAAATGCTTTTATTTCAAGTTCATCTATCCCTCAAGAGCTCATTCAAGTCTTCAATAACCTTGAGAAAAATCAGAAAAGCTTCCTCCTTTGTTGTGTAAAGTACTCTTAGAGTTTTATTTACTCATTAAGAAAGCTAAACTTGTATTTCTTTATCATTAACTCTTGTACTCTATTTTTTATCTTATTTTTATGTTTTGGTAGGATTCCAAAACTTGAAAAGGTTGATCCGAACCTTGAATCAAATTATATTAGATTGACTTATATCTGAAAAATAAGTATTCTACCTTGGAATAGCTAGGGTCGGAGGTATCGATGTTGTATTCTTGTTGAATACGTTTAGTGGATTTAAATTTTCAAGTAGGAGCTTGCACAGTGGATATAGATGCAAGATTGACATCGAACCACTAAAAATCTTGATTGTTTATGGTGTGCTTACTTGCTCTCTATCTTAATTTATTTATTTTCTTATATACTTGCATCTCATTTCTGTACTTTGCTTAAATCACTCACTATATATAACTTGCTTATTATTACTTAATCTTTATGGTTCTAAATTAGCTTTAAAATTTCAAAAATTCAATTTAACCCCCCTTTTGTATTACATAGCTGGGCAACACTTGGTATTTACGAAAGCATGGGAGAGCGTGAAATCATCATTGGTTGCTCTACTATGATCCAGATGACGTGGGACATATGTCATTCCTTCATTGGCCAACTAAACCACCATACGGATGGAGTCTACATGGCTTAATCAAAACAGATATGCTAAAATGATTTCTCTATAGTGCTTCTGGATGACTAACAAGTAGATCAAATCCAATGGTGGGTAGATCAATATGGACTATTATTTCTCTCTATATATAGAGCGGTGTCTATTCCACTATCATTCTACTATTTTTCTTTTAGAGTGGAGGTTCTACTGCAAGTTCCAGAAGCTTCCCTGCATTTGAGCGGTCGGAGCAGAAGGTCGTTTCGATGATCGCCGAAGTTAAGGAGAGCTACCAGACTTCGCAAAGAATGCTTTCTTTTCCCATTGGTAGATTTCTTCTTCCTATTTTCAGGTTTAGGATCCCTTCTTCTTAGGGTTTTCTTCCTTCTTTTACCATTCTTCTTCCTTAGTCCTCCTTTATTTTCTTTGTCCCTCTTCTATCTTTTTCTTAATCATGTCTTCCAAAGAGAGTACATTTTTTATGGTGGTAAGAGGGGGGAGATAATCCTGGGTGGCCATGAATTCTGGTCAATCCTGCCCCAACTTGTGATTGAGACAAGTAATCCATCTCAAGCAGCTGCTAAGGCCAACACCTTTGACAATGATGGTTCAGAATCTTCGGTGAGGGAATTTCTGAATTATTTTAGCCTAGGTACTGAGCCTTCTATTTTGATGGATGCCGACATGAAGAAGCTTAGGAAGAAGTATTTTATCTCTGAAAATTTTTAACTCATAGCCCCCAGTCCAAGTGACCGTGTCACATAGCCTCCCGAGGGTTGTATGGTCTTTTATGATGAAGCATCTGGGCTACGCTTTCCTCTACACTCTTTTATTTGTAACGTCTTAGACTTTTATAGATTACATCCAATCCAAGTCACTCTCAATACCATTAGGATCATCTTAATTTTTATCATTTGCTATAGTTTTGCCGCCATGGAGCTTAGAGTTTTCCTTTTCATGACACTTTTTGTCCTGAAGAAGCATCCCATAGAGAAAGATTGGTGATACTTCTCACCCCGACCTCACTGCAAGTTCGATTCTTCTCTTCCTTCCTCCATCCACGACTGAAAAAGTTATTTTTTTCTTTATTTTTTCTGACATACTTTGAGGTTTTATGCTAGCTGGGATAGACCTCGGCATAACTGAAACTCCTATAAGCAAGTTCTACCTGAGGACAAGGAGGCCTTTGAAAAGCTGCTGGGTATGAAGGTGTCCAAGCTTAGCCAACTGGTGATGGATCAATCATTATTTGACTCCAGCATCAATCATGTCTCCCCCCAGGATGAGTCTATCATCATTTTTTTTTGAATTTTTATATGTTTGATTTTTATCTGACCATCATACCTCATTTTGACTGGAGTAGCACTTATGAAGTTCGATCCCAAAAGACTGATGGAGCAGAGAAAAAGGAAGCTGGAGGCTTCCAACCATCTCCCAGTGAAGAGAGGAAAGGAGAAGGATGTTATTGTCTCCTCCTCGGCATCCCTCCGATCAACCCTAGCTTCTACCTCGAGGGTGTTAGTCATCAATGCGGCACCCATCAGCACCCTCCCCTCACTAGCATCATCTCCAATGTCATGGGGACATCGGCAATCCACTAAGATGGTTCGTCCACCTCCAAAGGAGCCAGTGACTCGTTCAAGATCAGGCTCAACCACTACATAGTCGAGGTCTAGTCCATCAACTGCACCAACCCCGGCACTTGTCCGCCAAGCTCAATCCTACAGGGCATTAAGGATTCCAGAGGTTGACCCGCTATCAACCTCAATCAATAAGAATGATCTGACCCAAGCCTCACTACAAGAATTCTGACTATTAGCGACGGCTAAACACCGTCGCTAATAGTCCATATGCTGTCGCTAATAGTCAATATGCCATCGCTAATTCCATCATAAAATTCAATCTGAAAATCCTTATCGCTAATTATCACTATTAGTGATGGCAACTATTGCTGTCACTAATAACAAATTAGCGACGACCTAGTGATAAAGATGCCATTGCTAAAAATTTTAATTTTTATTAATTAAACTAGTAAAAATCTATTAGCAATGACATTTTTGTCGCTAATGCCATCGCTAATAATTTTTAATTTTTTAAAAAAACTTAAAAAAATTATTAGCAATGATAATTTTATCGCTAATGCCATCACTAATATTTTTTTATTTTTTTTAATTTTAAAAAATTATTAGCAATGATAATCTACCATCACTAATAGTTTTTAATTTTTTAAAAAATTATAATTAAATAATTTAAAATCTATTAATAAATAATAATATTTTTTAAAATATATTAAAAAATAATAACTAATTAACATAATCATAAATATAAAATTAATTATATTATATTAAAAATATAAATTATATAATTTTATATTGAGATATTGTTTTATAAGTATCAAAATTATATATAAATCAAAAAAAAAGATAACATCCTCCTCATCCTTCTACTCATCTTTAGTAGTTGGTGGATGAAAGCCGAATATCCTAGCATCCTAAAATAAAAATATATATATATTATTCATAAGTTTCGATATGGAGGCATACTTTCGATACTCTTCTTCGATTCTCGAACAGATTATTTCTACATATTTTATTCTATGATATGGAACTATAGACACCTCCGACCCATCAAACAAATGGTTAGATTGAATTTTTAGTCCTTAGATCTTCTTTTCCAACTCAAGCCTAATCTAAATATATGAAACTTCTAAATATGAAAACTTAAAATAAGTAAAAGAATTTACTAATAAAATTATCCGATGAGATAGCTGGAACAATGAGCCCAGCTAGTCGCTCAACCATAGATTCTAAAGATCCTCCAGACCGCATCATGGATGGTATTCTAGATGCTCTAAGGTCGCTGGCTTAAAAACCTCTACACGACCTCTTCCATGTGGACATCACTCTAAATCTAGGACGTCGAGGTCTGTAAAGATGCCAAAGAGGATTGAGTCACTAAAGAATTAAAGTTGTGGCTGAATCCTATAACCTAACTCTTACTCAACCCTCCGATGATCCTAAGCCATTCCTTAAGGTTAAGGGTGCGCTAAATGGATGGGTCATCGCCATACCACATAATGACATACTCCGCATAATCCACCTACATAGTTTAGAAATATATTAGTTCTAATATATATATCAGATCCTATAATAACTTAATAAATATAGTTTGAAATTCTTACGGTGATCTATCATGACCTAGAATCTAAATAATCATCAGTCCTTCTAGATCGATGTGTGGCCTTCCACAACTGTAGCTAGCTTGGTGGATGATCCAGTTATTGTGTCTACAATAAGTAAATAATAAATTAAATTAATTAAAGGATACATCTAAGAATTTTTATAGTTCTAGTAAAGAGTTTTAGTATAGATTTTTTAATAGTCTATCAGCTGCAATATGTGTACTGATGGAGCCGACCGTGTGCCTGATCAGATCCTACTAGATAGCCTGATTCTGTCGAACCCTCTGCCACCTATTAGTGTACTTCTCACTGCTCCACTGGGGCACATAGAATAATAATATATCAAAATTATATATAAATCAAAAAAAATTAAGTAACATTCTTCTCATCCTCCTTCTCATCTCCAATAGCTAGTAGATAAGAGCTGGATGTCTCAGCATCCTGAAATGAAAAAAAATAAAATATTATTTATAAGTTTTAAAATAGAGACGTATCTTTTGATATAGAGGCGTATCTTTCAATATCCTTCTTTGATTCTTGAATAGATTATTTTCATATATTTCATTTGATGATATGAAACTATAGCTACCTCCGGCCAATCAATTAGATGATTATATTAAATTTTTAGCCCCTAGATCCTCTTTTCCAACACAAGTTTAGCCTAAATATGTGAAGCTTCTAAATATGAAAACTTAAAATAAGTAAAAAAATTTACTAATATAATTATCTGATGTGATAGCTGAAACAACGAGTCCAATTGGTCATACAGCCATAGATCCTGATATATGATATATAATATTATTTTAAAAACTTATACATTAATCAATTTTTTTATTACTCTTTTTTTTATATAAAATAGCTCACAAAGAAGCACCTGCCAATCCAAACAATATAGCAAGTAAAATATATACCCAACAATATCAATTCTAATTTAAACGACATAAGATTTTATATTGATACATATCCAGCATGATGAATTTTGAATTGAAATATAATAAAACCAAAATTGATATTGAATCTATCAGATTTAACACATCATATGAGAATAAGAAAAAAAAATCATAGCATACCTCGTGACAAATGTATTACTTATTTATCATATCTCGTGCCAAAAGTATCGTAATCATGGCAAAATAAATAAGCAAGCATAAAATTTTAGCAAACAAAATCGATCGATACCCATCAGGTTTAGCACATCATATGAAAATGAAAAAGATGCTATAATATATCTGCAGAGCTATTTCCTTCAATATCCATTAAGTTTAGATCATCATCAATGAAAATCAGAAGGCAATCAAAAGAATACGGCAACCAAAACCAATATTGAACCCATCAGATTTAATACATCATATGGGAATAAGAGAAAGAGATCATAGCATACCTTGTACCAAACGTATCACTTATTTAGTATACCACATGCCAAATGTATCACTTATTTAGTATACCTTCAAACTGTTACTTGTATCAAAAACAAGTAAAACCCACATAATATATAGAGCCTGTGAGATAATAAGTATCATAAGAGATTATAAAGAACTTTGTTATCATCTAAAAGCATGTCAAAAAGCTAAAGTAAGCTAAAGTAATATATATTCATAAAATATATGCACAATCCTCAATATAACATGAACTCAACGCCACCCCCCCAAGTTGCCTCTCTCTCTAGGTCCCCCGCCATGACCCCCTCCTTGGCCACCACTCCCTCTCGGGACTGGTAGGCCCATCTTGACAGCTCTAATTATCAACTTATGATTTATCAATTATCAATATATATTACTTATCAATTATTAATTTTTAATATAAGAAATTATCAATCAACAAATTCAATAGATCCTAAATTTAATTAAATATAATATAACAAACTAACAATAATTGATAATAATTATTTGAATATATTTTATCAAAAATAGATAATTAAAAATGAATAAAATTTAAAAAAATTAAAAAACCAAATCGAATTGAATCAAAATTCTAGGCTCGATTTCGGCTTGGTTTCTTTCTTATCTGGATTGGTTTTTTATTTTTATTTTTTTATTATTTAATTTTGGGTCGGGTCAAAAAAAATTAATTTTGCGATCAAAAAATTGATCTAAAAAAATTAATTTTGTGACCAAAAAATCAATCACAAAATACTTCACTGGGGTCGCTGGATCAGAGCCATAGGCTTGAGATTTTTTACTTTCACAAGTTATTATGATAGAGTGGGGATTTTGTTGATGAGAAAAAAAATGAAGTCAAGAGATTTTATATTTTCACAGGGGCCACAGGATCAAAGCCACAGGCTTGAGATGGTGGGATAGAGCTGTAGGGCTGGGCCATGGCTCGAGGACATAGCAGTGGAAATGAAGGAGCGGGGATGAGGCCGCGGGAAGATGGCATGGGTTGGGGATGTAGGGTCAAGCCGGTGGGGCAGGGCTACAGGAAGGCCGTGTGGGTTGGGGTCGTGGGGTCAGACTGGGCGGGGCCACAAGCTGGCGATGGTGGTGCAGGGGCTATGGGGTCGAGCCGGCGACATTGGGATCGGCTGGGTTGGGGTGGATGCAGGCATGGAGGGATGTGGGCTCGGGGTTGTGGGGTTCGACCGACAGTGTCGAGGGCGACGGAGTCGGGGTGGCCACGAGGTCGAGCCAAGGACGTCGGGGCTGGCGGGGTCGAGGCAGCGGGCATGGACGAATGCAAGATTAGGACTGAGGGGTTGGGCCGGCATTGGAATGGGGCCGACGAGGTCAGAGTGGCCGTGGGACACCAGAGGAACAGGGTGGGGAGGGAGGAAAGGAGGGTTAGGGGGTGATGGTGATTTGGAGAGGAGGATGAGGAGTGGGAATGAGAGATAATGAGCACGAGAGCAAAAATTTTTTACCCCTCGACTATTTTGATGTTGCAAACTATTAGCAATGATAAACTTATTGTTGCTAATGCCATCGATAAAAGTATTAGCGATGGACTCCATCGCTAAAAATAAAAATTCATCGCTAATACTTTTATTAGATAATTAAATTTTTTTATAATTTTATTAGCAACGGTAAACTTGTTATCGCTAAAGTTGTCAATAAAAAATCTATTATGAATATTTTTTTTTATTTTTCTTTAAATATGATATAATTTTAAAATTTAAAATTTATCTTCATCATTTATTATCTAAATAATTATCGTTAGAGTATTATCATAAAAGACCATCTTGATTCGATAGCCCTAGCTATATCGATCAATAAAATTTAATTTTGATTTTCATGAATGATCGCTCGATGATCTGATAGATAAAGACCATCGATAGATCCAAAAATTTGCAACAATGATCTTGATGATATTTATAGTATACTATCAAAATTTTACTTCAATCGGACATCCCTATCATGGTTAATTTAGCATAGGATGATTTTGACCATTAAATAAAAAATGAGTGATCAAAAGATCAAACAGCATCCAATTAAGGATATTTTATAGATAAATAATCTTTACTAATACTTTAATCATTTATATGGTGATGATTATAAAATTCAAATCATACATATATGAATTATCTACGTTAAGCAGATCTTATAAAAATACAAGTATATTACTTAAGGACTTTAAGAATGAGTATCAAGAAATATATTATTTTGGATCGTTCATATATGTATGGTTTAAATTTTATGGTCGCTACTGTAAAGTAGTAGCAAAGATCATTTATCTAAAAAATTATCTTGATCGGACGCTATTTAGCCTTTTGATCACTCATTTTTTATTTAACGGTCAAAATAATCTCATGCTAAATTGATCATGATAATGATGTCCGATTGAAATAAAATTTTGATAGTATCCTATAAATATTATTAATATCATCATTATAAATTTTTAGATTCATTGATGGTCTTTATCTATCAGATCATTAAGTGATCGTTTATAGCTATCAAAATTAAATTTTATTGATCGACATAGTTAGGGCCATCAGATCGAGATGATCTTTTATGATGATATTCTAATAATAATTATTTAAATAATAAATAATAAAAATAATTTTAAAATTTTAAAATTATATCATATTCAAAAAAATAAAAAAAATTTATTTTTTTACAATGATAACTCCTTTGGAAATAGTGTCGTTGCTAATGATTATTAGTGATAGCAACTCCAATCACTAATACTTTTTTGCTATTGCTAATAAATTTAATAAATTAATTTTTTTTTTTTTTTTGTGATGATAATGTCCATCACTAATCTATCGTCGCTAATAGCCATCTCTAAAAGTTATTTTATGGTATTAGCGATGACAAAAGCCATCGCTAATAATCCTATAATCAAACTAAAAAAAAAAATTTATTTTAGTATTAGCAACAGCCTTTCGGCATCGTTAATAATAATCTTCCATCGCTAATAATATTAAAATTAATATAAAAAATTAATTTTTATTAGTGATGTACCTTGTCGTTACTAAAAGCCAAACTTATCGTCGCTAATAATTTTTTAGTTTTTATGATAGCTGATTATTTGATCGTTATTTGCTATCGATAAAAATGTTATAAGCAACAATAAAAAACCATCGCTAATAAGTATCTACCATCGCTAATAATAATAAAATTTAATTTTAAAAAAAATAAAATTACTTTTTATTAGCGAAGGCAAAACATCATCGCTAATAATTATCTATCATCAATAATAATAATAAAATCTAATTAAAAAAATAAAATTACTTAGTATTAGCAATGGTGATTTGCCATTGCTAATACTGTGGCTAATAACTATAGTGACAGTATTGTCGTTGCCACTGCCATCATCACTAAAGCTGTCGATAAAAAGCATTATTAGTGATGACAAAATTATCATCACTAATTCCATCACTAATACCCATTATTAGCAACGATAAAAATATCGTCACTAATGTCCATCGCTAATACTCTATTTTCTTGTGGTACCTCCATGTAGGACATGGTGACACTCGACAAAGATCTGCTGCTCATCGTGATGCTGTAGCGGAACCTGCACACCCATAGGAGGGATCTTGGACCAGAGGAGCTCCTCAAATATGGTTTCAGCAGCATCTTATATGTAAGTTTTTTTTTTTTTGATGTTGATTTTTTGCCGACCTGACATCATTTTTTTTCTTTCTTTCTTTCGTCAGGCCGTCTCATACTTTAGGCTATTTGCCAAGCACATGTTGTGGCTGGCTAAAAACAAGAAGTCCTTAAAAGAGGCACTACAATCCATAAAAAACTATCAGAAGGAGGCAAAGGAAAAAGCTACTAAGAAGGTGAAGGTCATCGAGGGGCTGAAGAAGCAACTCCAGGATAAATTTGCTGAAATAAAAAAGAAGAATAAGACCTTGATGGATCATCAGAGAAAGGCCAATGAAGAAAAAAAGAAGCTGTTGGAGCTGCAGTAGGAGGTCTCCAAAATTTTCGAGCTGGAGACCAAGATGAAGGAGCTAGAGGAGATGGTGGCCGCTCAGGATAAGGCCATCCTAATGTTCCGAAGGGACATGAAGCATTGGAAGGCCACTACTTATAGGCCCATGAAGGATTACAAATCCTTCAAAGCTTTTGAGGAGGAAGTCATGGAGGCTTCAGGAGAGGCCTTTAACAGTGGGTTTAACAGCTGCAAGAATCTAATTGGAAAGCTCTTTCCTAGCTTAGATTTGAGCGATGTTATCCAAGAGGCTGATTTTGCATGGGTGTCAGAGCCCATCCTATAGGCAACTGTTGTCTAGTCTTGTCCTCCTATTGAGGCTTCAGCCCCTGTTGAAGTCCTGGCTGCCATCGAAGTCTCTGCTCCTGCTGAAGTGCCTGAACCTACTGAAGTCTAGGATCCCATCGAAGTCTCTACTCCTACTGAAGTACCAGCTCCTACTGAGACTCCAGCAGTTGAGATCATATCGCTGGAGGATGATATCGGGCGGCTACTTTGACGAAAGCTCCTTAGGCAAATACCTAATTTTTATAATCTCTTTTCTTCTTTTATTTCTTTTATCTTTTTGTATCAGCCTAATTTGGGCTTTTTTTAAGAACTCTTTTTGATGAAATGAAAATCTTCTTTTCATATGACTGTACATATTTGTGTGACATCGGATTTTTCCTGATGAGGCATTGTAACTTCTATTCAGAAATTTTTCTAAGTCATGTGTAGCAGATCAACTGACCCTTATTGATTAACCTCAGTTAGGTCCTGATGTAGATTGTCTTAATGAGCATACGCAAAGAATCGTATTCTTCAATTAATCATCGAACTTTAAATAAAATTGAGTAGAAATTTTAGGAGTGCCTCTATTTGAATCTGAAATTGGCAGGTCAGTTTTTTCTTTCACCTTATAGGAGTCCAACTGACTACCTTCCAATTTTTTCTTTCTAAGTATCACATAGAAATCCAAAATAATTTTAATCTGAAGATCGGTATTTAACAGAAATCCAAGATAACATTGATCTAGAGGTTCGTATTTGACAAAAATTCAAGATAACATTAATCCAAAGATCGGTATTCAATAGAAATCCAAAATAACATTAATCCAGAGATCGATATTTATCAAAAATCTAAGATAACATCGATCCAGAGATCGGTATTGAGAATAGGAAGATCTTATCTCCTTCTAAGTCCTTTGGATCTTTATCGATCTAGAGATCGATTTTAAAAGTAGGAAGATCTTATATATCTCCTCTTGGGCACTTCGGGGCTTCATGAAGGAACCAGATCTAGGATTTTACAAGTAGATTTTGCAAACTTTTTCAAAATCTTATAGTGAAAGATTTAAATAAATTAAATATTTATTTAAATAAATATATAAATATCTAGATCTCAGATCTATTATATGATCAAGGTATGATATTAAATTAAAAATTAAAATTAAATAAGAAAGTAAAAGATTGATCAAATCGACCTAGATCTATACTACATCAAATGTAGGTGTGAAGTTAATAGATCAGATCTATTATCTGAGTAAGTTAGACGTTCTAACTTGCTGATCTAGGCTTGAGGATAAAGTCACGATCTACACTCACGTCCGGCCTCTAGGAGTCATCCACACGAGCCTACGATCTCTGATCTGATGTTCGATGTAGGAAATCAGCACAGCATGCTAGTACTGTGCTGATCCTTCTTTGATGGTCAATTCGATGCTCTCTTCTTTGAAATTTGGACTCCCTAAAATATGAGAAGGAAGATGAGAGTTTACTGATCTGAGACTCTCTTAGAAAAAACTTAAAAAAAGGAGGAGAGATTGAAAATAAAATAGCCCTAGAAGAAGATCCTCTTCTTCTTCTCTTTTCTCTCACCTAGACACCTAGTTTGGTGCCTATGGAACCCCCACGCCCAAGGATCCTCTTTCTCTAATTTTTGCATACCCCAAACCTCTCCTAAAACTCAATATTCCATAAAAAAATAGAATAAAATTCATCAAATAAATTGAAAAAAAAAAGAGTCCAGGTTAGATCAAAATTCTAGACTAAGAATATCCAAAGATGAAAAGTTGTTGGGGCGCCCAACTCTTGGGCACCTTCTCTACAATTATTGGCGTAGACCAGCAAGGAAGGGCACATAAAAAAGAAGATTATTTTTATAAAATAAGAAAAGAATTAATTAAAAGAGGGGGCGGCACTCAAGAAAAGGTATTTTGGTCAACAAGGATTTCATCTCATAGAATCCTAAGCAAAACTAACTCCTCTTTTGACTTGGTCTTCCAACAAATTACCTTATGAGAAAAGAAGGAAAGAAAGAGGGTGTGAGAAGCCATAGGAGTGGAGAATTTTTACGTAAGAAATAAAATAAAAAGGGCATGGGGCGTGAGGATTAAGTGGCGCAAGTGATAGGGAGTCCTAGTCATACTAGGACTCCTATTTTGACTTAGTCAAATAAGATCTTTTAACCAAATAAAATTAAGATTAAATTAATTTAATTAAATAAGATTCTAACTCATTTAAAAATTTAATTAAATTAAATTAAATTAGATTTAATTTTAATTTATTTTTTAATTAAATTAGAAAATTGGATTAATCTGAATCCTAGTTAGACTAGGAGTAGTTCTTTCTTGCACTTGGCTTATCCAATAAATCAATTGAAATTGATCCAATCAAGTTCAAACTAAATTTAATTAAATTATATTTAATTAAACTTAATCTCAGTCTATTGGCTTAATCAAATTAAGTTAATTAGTAATTTAATTGCTAATTGATCCTTCTGTAATACTTGCACTAGGTTAAACACCAATCGTATTGATTGTTTAACCCTAAAATGATTCTTAATCGTTGATCAACCATCCGATCAGATCATAAGCTCTAATGTATATGATCTCATAGATCCGAACCTAAGTTGATAGTATAAAAATAAATATTTATATCAATCGAAGTGACCATCTAGCAATGATACTCGACTGTCAGATAGGTCAAAGATGTAGAACACCATCCTTAGAACCCATGTAGATATAATTTCTATATAATTCATCCCCTTGACCATAATGCTCATAGGACACCTCAGAGTTCAACTATCAACTCTGATCAGATTGTCCATATTATATTTCAAAATATCAAATCCATCTGATAGATTATCCTAACCAAGATTTTGCTATATTGAAATACAGTAATACATTCTTCTCTAACTCTTGAAGTGGTCAATTCCATCTTAATCACACTCCAACTTTGCAAGTACTTGACTGTGCTCAGAAGCCTTCTATTGTTGAATTAAAAATTCAGTTAATCCAGTATCAAAGCACAGTGAGTTACTTGCAAGTCACTGAGGTGATCTCAGGTCTAAGGGATATTTATCCCTATATCCCATCAGAGACATTCTCGATAGTAGATTGCTCTAAAGTTGGTCACATTCAATAATGATATATCCATACATCTCACCTATATGTCATACCAGTGTCTCCATGCTCCTTAATTAAGAGGACAACCAACCTATATGGTATATAGTGACCTATGCTCGATAGATGCTGTTGTCCTAATTAACAGCCTATCATTTGGTCGTGAATAAATTTTAGAACTAATCGATAAATCCTCTCTTTATCAAAACTAAATAATCCTAAGGACTTCACCATAATAATGGAGTTCATTAGAAGATGTAAACTTATGATGAAAAAGATGTCAAAATATTTTTATTAATTAATAAATTAATTATAATTATAAAATAGCTCAACCGTCAACAGGCTGACGATTGGCTTTGGAACATAATTTTCAACACTTTATCGATCTGAAGATTGATTTTAAAGGTAGAGAGATCTTATCTTCTCCTAGGCCTTTTGGGGTTTTACTGATCTGAAAATCGATTTTAAAGGTAGGATGATCTTCTCCTTCTGGGTCCCTCGAGACTTTATCGATCTGAAGATTGATTTTAAAGATAGAAAGATCTTATCTTCTTCTGGGCCCTTCGGGACTTTATCGATCTAAAGATTGGTTTTAAAGATAGAAAGATCTTATCTCCTTCTCAACCCAACAATTGATTTTAAAGGTAGAGAGATCTTATCTCCTTTTGGACCTTTTAGGGCTTTATCGATCTAGAGATCGATTTTAAAGGTAGGAAGATCTTATCTCCTTTTGGGCCCTTCGGGGCTTTATCAATTTGGAGATCAGTTTTAAAGATAGGAAGATCTTATCTCCTTTTGGTCAGAGTATAGCCTTCTTTGGATTTGTTCGATTTTTCATCAAGGTGAGTAAAAAAACACGATATTTTGAAAGGGCATCTTCAATGAGATAAAATTTTTGCAACCTTTATTCAAAATTTATTGGTAATGCACTCTAAGATTCTCAGCATCCATATTCTTGGAATATTTGAACCATCTAAGTTCTCAATTCTATATGCCCCCAGTCGTATTACTTTAGTGATTCGATATGGCCCTTTCTAGTTGGGAGCAAATTTTTCTTGTTTAAGGATTTTGAAACTTTAGCTCGACGAAGGACCAAATCATCTTTATAGAAGATTTTTGGCTTTATCTTAGCATTATAATATCTTGCCACCTTTTGTTTGCAGGTCACCATATGAATTTGAGCATGTTCTCTGGTTTCCTCTAGCAAGTCAAATTCAGTTCTCAGTCGATCTAGGTTACTTTCTTCAGAAATTTTCCACTCTTGGTGTTGGAAGGCCGATTTCCATAGGTATTATATTCTCTTATCCAAACATGAGTTTAAAAGGCATTTCTCCAGTTGGTCATCTAGGAGTGATTCTATAAGCCCAGAGGATATTGTATAGTTCATCAGCCCATAAACCTTTGGCTTTAGTATGCCTAATTTTTAAACCTTAGAGAATTGTTTGATTTATGATCTTGACTTCTTCATTAGATTGTGGATGTCCTATTGAAGTTAATCTATGATTGATGTACAGTTCAAAATAAATTTTTTTGAATTTTGCATTATCGAATTACTTTTTATTATCAGTAATAATCACTCAGAGGAGACCAAAATGACAGATGATCGACTTTCGGATAAAGTCTCGCATCTTTTTCTCAGTGATTTGTGCTAGTAGTTCAACTTCTACCTATTTGATGAAGTAATCGATAGCAACCATCAGAAATTTTCTTTATCCTATTATCATGAAAATGTTAGATGCATGTCCTAAAAGTCAGATTAGCTAACACTTGTAATATACTTCTAGAGATAATTTTATAATTTTGACTATAAATTAATAAAAGAGTTATTTTCGATCATAGTGTGTATTTAAAGTGTCTATAATATATTCTTTGAGTTAATGGTAATGATAATTTATATTTTCAAGAGTTAAAAATTTAAGACATGAATTCTCATAATTAACTCATAAATTGCTATTAACCATAGAATTATCACAAAAATGATGATTGATCCAAAAGATTGGTGTATGATCGCTTTCTTAGGATAGATGAGTCTTGAGTCTACTATGAGAAAATATCGAAACGAGAGTATAGATACTCATTAGAGAATGAGAGCACTGAGCGTGATCATCTCGAGCAGTCATAAGAAAGTCTATCTTCTCATCGATGACTTGCTCGATGCTGTAATGGTATGTCTGATTCTTTGATCTGAGATGCATCGATAATTCATCTTAAGAGTGTTATAGTTTGATTATATCATAACTCGATCTTCTAGTCATTCGAAATTCTGAGATGTATGTTGGCTATAGCATATTCATTGTAGGAATTAGATTGCACCAATAAGAGATCTATCTACCTCGATAGATAAGGAGTAGCTCTATGATGATCATCAGATTGAGTCCATAAGTCCTGACAATGGTAGTGTGAAAATGATAGAAAGAGTTTCTATTAGGATTTTCATATAGAACTCGAATCGAATGGTTAATTCATATGATGGATATTGAGTTTGATAAGTTCACCTTAATCTTAATACTGTCGGAGCTCAAGATAGAAGAACCCAATCACACAGGTAGCTATATCGAGAGGTTCGCTTTCAATTCTGATAGATTGCCATCATATACTGCTAGATGTCACTGGTGGATTTTGGGAGCAATTAGAATAATTCTGATGATCAATCATTCTAATTGTGTGAATCAGAAAAATTCTAGTTCATCGAAAGATATTTTGATGATGTCGATGATGGAGATCGTGATATATCTCATTATCATACGAAATTAAAACTAACTGGATCACACAAATAAGAGTTTTGATTTGAAAGTGATCAATCGAGCTAACCCAGTTTGATTGATTTGGATTAGATTCAATTAGGTTCAAGAAAATCATACTAGCGCATGATTGAGCTTAACATTCTCCTTCTATAATTTTTTTGATTCATCTTGGCTAAGCCAAATTAGATTTGACTTATCTGAGAACCTTGAGAAGGTTTCTCTCAGTCTGACTGTGGCTTGTCCAGCTCAGAAAAGAGTTATCTTAATTCATCAAATGAATAAAGACAATACCTACTAATTCCTGTCACCTGTCATTTTCTGTTTCAGACATTGGTCAACTATTGACCCCATAACCTTGGACTGAAGGCCACTTGTCATGTGGCTATTAGAGAGCACCTAGGGCATGTCCCCTACTAAATGTGCACTCAGAGTGGGTGCACATTTAGCGTGGGTGTGCGCCTAAGAGATAAGAGACTGGAGTCCCATACAGATGGGACTCTAGGGTTACTTGATAGCCTTAAACACTTAGGTGCCAAACTCACTGGGTTTATCCAGCATTGGCACCAAGTTAGGAGGATTCTAAAGGACTCTAATCTGATACGATCAGATGATATCATCCCATCAATTAGATTTAGATATGATTGAATAAAGGCCTCTGATTGATCGAAGTGATGTGGCACTGCATGGCACAACAGGGTCTATTTAAACCCTATCTATGCCAAGGGTTTATTTGCTACGCCCATCCACCACGCCCCAAGGCTACCCCTTATCTCCTCCATGCCATCCTCTGATCCTCTCTCTTCCTCTTCATGCCTAAGGAGTTGGGTGCAAATCCAGCAAAAGTCCATGGAGCATTGGCGCCCAGATCAGGAAGAAGATAGCATGATTTCGAGAGACAACTGCTGCTTCTTCAAAGAGAGTTTTGAAAAACTTTTAGATCAGATCCAGATCTGATCTTCGAAATCTTAATTTAGAAGGAGAAGACCTCTAGATCCTACTCAAGTGGACTTTAGTAGAGGCTAGGCACGTGCATGACTCGATCCAGAATCTTAGGAGCATCAGGATCATCATTAAGATAATCAGATTATCCTAATCAGGTAACAATGGTTGTTTCCTTATTTAGATTTAGTTTTTATTTTTAATATCAAATCACCATGATCAGATCTGAGAACTCTTAGATTTGATCAGATTATTTAGAAATTTTTTAGATAAATCCACCCCAGATCTGATCAGATCTGGACGATCTTACAGCAGAAAATAGAGATTTTTCTTCAACTGATATCAGAGCTGCATTAGCAGTTCTTTAGATCTATTTTAAATCTATTTTTAATTTTTATTATGATTTGATATTAAAAATTTTAGATGTCACATCAGATATGATCAGATCTAAAATTAAAAATTTAAAACTTAAATAATTTAGATCTATAATGTATGAGATGCATGACTAGATCAGGTATAGAATAGTTCTATGTGTAGTCTAGTATTATCATATTTTTAATATAATTAAATATAATTTTAGATCTAATTTATTTTTATTTTTTAATATTAAAAATATTATAATTAGATCTAAAAAATAAAAAATATAATTTTTAATTTTTAAATTATTCGTATGAGATATGAAATATGCATGTCTAGACTAGTTGTAGAATAGTTCTATGAATTATCTAGAATAGATTTTATTTTGATATGATCACTTAAAATTCTATTTTTTAGATATTATATATGATATATCAGATCTGAAAGTATTTATGTTTAATTAAATTTTGATACATAAGATGTATACAAAATATGTATAGATTAGATCATTAATTATATATGTGATATATGATTTAGATCTAACTTATTTTGTAGTAGAAAATATATTTCTAATTAAGATATTTTCCTTGGCCATCCGATCATAAGAATAAAGTATGGTTTAAAGGCTCTCTCCTTTCATTCGATGGGATGTTCTTATGGCGTGTAGGGGTGCTGCACGTTCGTCCTTCATCAGAAATCAAAATTTATTTTTTGTAAAATTCTAGATCCTAAAATTTTAGAATTTTGATACATATTTATGTTATAAATCCAAACTTAATAAAGAATTAAGATTATAAAATTAATTAGATCTAAAAATTATGAATTTTAAATCTAAGACACCTTCATAAAATTAGGTTCGGGCTTGGATAACTCAATTAGATCTAGCTATTGATCAAACCGAATCAAGAGTTGGTTAGATGGGATTAAGAGTGCTTAGAATTGATCAGTCCAATAAGATTAAGTCAGGATCAAGATCGACTCATAATAATATGTGGTTGATCGAGTCAAGACCTAATTTGACTCCATGGTTCGAGCCTGGATTGTAGACTAATCCGATTGATTCTGATTCGATAATTTGGTGTCTAAGGTAAATTTGATAGATATGATCGACTGATTTTTAATTGGAAGCTACTCGATCTGAATGCATTCTTATCGAGTTAATGGCATATTTCTTCTATCGATCTCACTTACCTGATCATTTGAGTCAATCCAGCTCTAATTAGAGGTGGCTAACAATTTGAGCTAACCCATGCCACTAGGTTAGTCATAATTGTTATGACTAAATCAAGTCAAGTTTAAAGAGATCAAAATTAAATCTTCTTAAGAAAATATTAAGTCATAGATCTTTCATCATTATAGATGTGCAGACCCTTTCCGTAATTGATTATTCTTGATTGGTTATAGTGATTCAGTTGCATCGAAAAAATGCAACCATATCTATTAGGCATTAGATGCTATGGGTTGGAAGATCGGTTGGGCTCAATATTTTGGATACGGTGAGAGATCCAATCAAGAATCTAATTCATGCAAATGATGGGTCTGACTTAACTAAGGAGTGGAGCAATATTTCGGACATGATGAGCTTCAAGAATTAGAGACCAAGTTTGGGTGCACCATGATTAGAAAATTATTGGACAAGAGTTATCCACTCATCAGTTGATCCATCATTAATAACTATTGTGTGAGGTGGTAAGCCAGTCGATGGGACCGCACCATCTATTGAAATCAATTGATTATGGAGATTTTCGCATCTCTACCAAGAAAGTGTAAGAATCTAAAAAATAGTGGAAGCCTAATTTATTTAAAATAAAATTTTAAATAAATTAGTTAAATCTAATTATAAAATTTAACTAAAAATTTTGACTCTCTACAGAAAAATATTTGCATCCAATCCACTAGCTCGTATCCTGAACACCTATAGACTGATCGGATCCAATTATAAAGATTGACTCCAAAACTATAAAATTATTTTGGATTTTGAAAAGCTGACTTATGTATTGGATCAGGAACCCCCCATCTTACCAATTCATCCATCCATTGATCAAAGAGCATCTCTAAAAAAATGGATGGATGAAGATAATAAAGTTAGGTACTACATATTAAGCTCGGTGTCTGATGAGCTTCAGCGCCAACATGAGGATATCAAGACTGCATGCCAAATATTGGCTCACCTACAAGAGTTGTTTGGTGAGGAGAGTCGTGCAGCCAAGTATCAAGTCACTAGAAGACTTTTTAAGACTCAAATGCATGATGGACAGTCGGTCCAAGATCATTGTCTGATGATGATCAAGTACTTAGAAGAGCTTGAGAAACTCGGTGTCAAGCTAGACACGGACTTGCAAATTGATATGATCTTGCAGTCCTTAACTGATACATATGGGCAGTTCATCATTAACTTTCATATGCATAAGCTGCAATGTACTCTAGCCAAATTGATGAACATGCTAGTTACTACTGAGCTCTCTTTAAAAGGTTCAAAAGGCTCAGTGTTTGCTGTAGAGCAAACTTCTTCCAAGAGAAAGTCTTTTTAAAAGAAGAAAAAATCTGCAAAGAAGCAGAAGACTGAAAGTGGAAAGAAGAAGAAGGAAGAGCTAAAGAAGAAGACCGCGGACAAAGAAAAATATTTTCATTGCAACACCGACGATCATTGGAAGTAGAACTGCCCTTTATACCTGACCAGCCTAAGGAACAAGAAGGAGGCAGGTCCTTTTGGAGGTATGCTCGTTATTGAATCTAATCTTATGATTTCTTCTGCATCTAGTTGGGTGCTTGACTCTGATTGGAGTACTCACTTGTACACTTCTATGAAGAATCTTGAGGAGAGTAGGAGGGTGAGGGATGGAGAGATGATCCTACGTGTCAGAAATGGAGCGAGAGTTGCTACTGTGGTTGTGAAAATCTATCCTCTTTGATTACCGTCAGGATTAGATTTAGTTCTTAGGGATTGTTTTTATGTGCCTGCAGCAAGCAAGAATTTGATTTTTGTTTCATGTTTAGCACAAGAAGGCTATGTAATTAGTTTTCTTAAGGACCATTATAATATTCTTTTTGAAAGAAATAAAATTGCAAGTGATTTACTTATAAATGATCTCTATCAATTACATATTGATGTTTCTATTTTCAATATCGAGTAAAACGTGAATGCCATAGGATCAAAGTGACGTAGGGATAGTCTAAATAATAGGTATCCTTGGCACCTTAGGCTGGGTCATATAGCTAAAGACATGGTTAACAAATTAAAAAAATCTAGACTTTTGAGCTCATTGACTTCTGAGTCATATCTGATTTATGAATCATGTCTTCGTAGCAAAATGATCAAGCTTTCTTTTGTAAGACATGAAGAAAGGGCCGCAACCTGCTTGTTCTGGTACACATAGATGTATGCGACCCATTTGATGTGTCGATCAGAGATAATTATTTTTACTTCATCATCTTTATTGATAATTTATCTTGATATGGATATGTGTATTTGATGCGATATAAGTCTGAAGCCTTTGAAAAGTTCAAGAAATTTAGACTAAAAGTAGAAAAATAAATAAAAAATTAATTAAGATTCTTCGATCAGATCGAGGAGGCGAATATCTTAGTTAAAAATTTCTGGACTATCTCAAAAATAATGGCATAATCTTATAATGGACTCCACTTGAAATGCCTCAACTCAACAGAGTTTTAGAACGAAGAAATCGGATCCTATTAGATATGGTCCGATCCATGATGAGCTTCATGGATCTTCCTGAGTTTCTTTGGGGACAGTCTTGTGACAGTAATTTATTTATTGAATAAGATTTCTTCTAAAACTGTTCCTACCATACCATATGAGATTTGACATGGTAAGAAATCAAGTCTGAGTCATCTTAGAATTTAGGTTTATTCGACTCATATCAAGAGATAGCAGACGGATAAATTAGAGTCTAAATCCTTTAAAGCTCGATTCATAGGATATCCTAAAGAATTATTAAAATATTATTTCTATCTTTCAAAAAATTATAATATAATTATGAGTCGATAAGCTATTTTTTAAAAAAAATAGTTTATTCAAGATGATGGTATCGAAAGACTTATTAGGCTCGAGGAGAAAGTCTTTCAAGAGCAACGAGCTAAAGAACCTATGGAACCCAATCAGATTGAGCTAGTCCAAACACTACCTCTTTCATCTCGAAAATCAACTAAAATTTTTTGTCCTCCTGAAAGGTACTTAGATACTATTTTAGAAGATGTTGAGAAAATATTTCTCATGAAAAATGGGGTTCATAGCGATGATCCCAAGATCTATAACGAGACGATATTAGGTATCAACTTCAAAAAATGGTTAAAGATAATGAGGTTAGAAATTGACTCAATGCGCTCAAATCAGGTCTGGATCTTGATAGATCCACCTGAAGGTTCTATACTTATTGGATGTAAATGGATCTATAAGAGAAAGATAGGTGCCGATGGAAATGTAGAGATATTCAAAATTAGGCTCATAGTAAAAGATTATAGTCAACGCGAAGGTATTGACTATCAGAATACCTTTTCACCAATAGTCATGCTTAAATCTATCCACATATTGCTCGCTATTATAGTCTATTTCGATTATGAAATATGACAAATAAACGTGAAAATGATATTTTTAAATGGATATCTTGAGGAAGATATCTATATGGAACAGTCGCTTTATTTTACATCTAGTGATAGTGATCACAAGATAAGCAAGCTGCAAAGGTCCACATATGAACTTAAGTAGGCATCTCAAAGCTAGAATGCTCGTTTCAATAATGTGATCAAATTATTTAATTTCATCAAAAATAAGGAGTCCTATATTTTTAAAAAGATCAATGGGAGCGCTGTTGTCTTCCTTGTACTGTACGTGGATGACATTCTCCTAATTAAAAATGATATTTTCATGCTGACCACGGTCAAAATATGGTTATCTAAAGAGTTCTCTATGAAAGACCTAGGAGAAGCATCTTTTATTCTAGAAATTAAGATCTATAGAGATAAACCGAATAGGATGCTAGGACTTTCATAGAAGATATATATAAAGGAGGTGCTAAAGAAGTTTACCATGAAAAACTTCAAAAGGGATTCAGTATCCTTTAGACATGGCATTCATCTCTCCAAGAAGATGTGCCCTAGTACACCCGAGGAGATTGAATGCATGAGTAAGATCTCTTATGCTTCAGCAATAGGAAGCCTCATGTATGTCATGCTATGTATACGATCTGATATTGCTCATACTGTGAGTGTCACGAGCAGGTATCAATTGAATCTAGGCAAAGAGCACTAGACTTCTATAAAATATATCCTTAAGTACTTAAGAATGACTAAAGATATGTTTCTAGTCTTTGGTAATGAAGAATTTTAGGTCCAGAATTTTATAGACTCAGACTTTATATCCAACATAGATGATCAAAAATCGACATGTGGTAGTTTGTTTATATGCAATGATGGTGCTGTTAGCTGAAAGAGTTTCAAACAGATAGTGATAACAAATTCCATCATAGAAGTAGAGTACATCGCTGCATCGAATGCTATAAAGGAGGCATTCTGATATAAGAAGTTTACCGTAAAGCTCGAAGTGATGCCATCAGATGTCGTTCCTCTACACTATGACAATAATGGCACCATAGCCCTTGCTAAAGAGCTGAGGTCTCACCAAAAATCTAAGCACATCGAGCAGCGATTTCATCTAATCCATGGTTACCTCAAGAAGAGATACGTCGAGATCAAGGAAGTCAATACCGCAGACAATACGACTGACCTACTAATGAAGCTATTGGGATAGCAGAAAATTGAAGCCCATCTTAAGAAGATGGAACTTAGATTTGTAGCCAATTGACTTGAGGTCAAGTAAAAGTTTGTTAGATGTGTGTCCTAGAAGCCAGATTGGCTAACACTTGTAATACACTTCTAGAGATAATTCTATAATTTTGACTATAAATTAATAAAAAAATTATTTTTATCATAGTGTATATTTAAAGTATCTGTGATACATCCTTTAAGTTAATGATAATGATAATTCATATTTTCAAGAGTTAAAAATTTAAGACATGAATTCTCATAATTAACTCATAAATTGCTCCTAACCATAAGATCATCACGAGGATAGTGATCGATCCAAAAGATTAGTGTATAATCACTTTCTTATGATAGATCAGTCTTGAGTCTATGGTGAGGAGACATCGGAGCAAGAGTACAGGTACTTGTTAGAGAATGAGGATACTGAGCGTGACCATCTCGAGTAGTCATAAGAATGTCTACTTTCTTATCGATGACTTGCTCGATACTATAGTGGTGTGTTTGGTTCTTTTATCTAAGGTGCATCGATAATTCACCTTAAGGGTATTATAGTTTGACTACACCATAACTCAATCTTCTAGCCATTTAGAATCCTAAGATGTATGTTGGCTATAGCATGTTCATTGTAGAAATTAGATTCTACCAATAAGAAATCTATCTACACCTCGGTAGATAAGAAGTAGCCCTATGATGATCATCAAATTGAGTCCATAAGCCCATGGCCATGGCAGTATGAAGATAATAGAAAAAGTTTCTATTAGGATTTTCACATAAGATTCGAATCGAATGGTTAATTCATATGATAGATATTAAGTTTGACAAGTTTACCTTAACTCTAATCCTATCGGAGCTCAAGATAGAAGAACCCAATCATACAGGTAGCCGCACTAAAAAGTTTATTTTTGATTTTGATGGATTGCCACCATATACTGCTAGGTATCACTAATGAATTTTGAGAACAATTAAAATGATCTTAATGATCGATCATTCTAATTGTGTGAATCAAAAAAGTTCTGATCCATCGAAAGATATTTCGATGATGTCAATGATAAAGATTATGATATATCTCATTACCATACAGAATTGAATCTAACTAGATCACACAAACAAGGATTTGAGTTTGGAAGTGATCAATCGAGCTAACCGAGGTTCAAAAAAATCATGCTAGCACACGATTGAGCCTAACATTCTTCTTCTATAATCTTTTTGGTTCATCTCGACTAAGTCCAATTGGATTTACTTATCTAAGAACCTTGAGAAGGTTTCTCTCAGTCTGACTGGAGCTTGTTCAACTCAAAAAAGAGTTATCTTAATTCATCAGATGAATAAAGACAACACCTACTAATTTCTGTTATATGCCATTTATTGTTTTGGACATTGGTCAACTATTGACCCCATAACCTTGGACTAAAGGCCACTTGTCATGTGGCTATTGGAGAGCACCTAGGGCATGTCCCCCTGCTAAATGTGCACCCAAAGTGGGCCCATATTCAGCTTGGGCGTGCGCCCAAGAGATAAGAGCACCAAACTCACTGGGTTTATCCAGTGTTGGCACCAACTTAGGAGGATTCTAAGGAGCTCTAATCTGATACAATCAGATGACATCACCCTACCAATCAGATTTAAATCTGATTGAATAAAGGCCTCTGATTGGCTAAGGTGATGCGGCACTGTATGGCGCAGCAGGGTCTATTTAAACCCTATCTGCGCCTAGGGTTCATTTGCTGCGCCCATCCACCATGTCCCAAGGCTGGCCCTTATTTCCTCCATGCCATCCTATGATCCTTTCTCTCCCCTCTCCACACCCAAGGAGTTGGGCGTAAATCCAGCAAAAGTCCAGAGAGCATTGGCGCCTAGATCAGAAAGAAGACAGCATGATTTCGAGAGATCACCACTGCTTCTTCAAAGAGAGTTTTGAAGAATTTTTAGATCAGATCCAGATCTTATCTTTAGAGCCTTGATTCAGAAGGAGAAGATCTCTAGATCCTATGCGAGTGGACTCCGGTAGAGGCCAGGCATGTGCGTGGCTCAATCCAGAACCTCAGAAGCATCAGGATCATTATCAGGATAATCGGATTACCCTAATCAGGTAATAATGGTTGTTTGCTTATTTAGATTTAATTTTTATTTTTAATATCAGATCATCATGATCAGATCTAAGAACTCTTAGATCTGATTGGATCATTTAGAAATTTTTTAGACAAATCTGCCTCAGATCTAATCAGATCTGGATGATCCTACAGCGAAAAATAGAAATTTTTCTTCAGAAAAATGATCCTAGAATATCCATCTCTCGGATGGCAAAAGGCCAAGAAGCTGTGATTGATATGAGTTCAGCAGCTGATTGGTGCTGGATGTTTACATACCTTTAGCATTGATCATATTTATTGACAAGGTCAGTAGTGTCCTTTTGAATGGTCGGTCAGTAATAATCCTGTCGGATTACTTTATATGTCAGGAACCTACCCCCAAGTGACTGCCATAGATTTCTTCATGAATCTCTCGAAGAGCATAATCAGCCTCCAAGGGCCTTAGGCATCGAAGCAGTGGGAAAGAAAATGATCTCTTATAGAGTTTTTCATCTAGGATGACATACCATGAAGCTTGCCTCTTGATTTTTCTTGCATCGATAGGATCATTGGGCAGTATTTCTCTATCTAAATAATCCATTAAAAGATCTATCCAGCTTAGTTTATGATTCACTTGAGCAAGCATTAGAACTTATGTGCTAGATTTCTCAAGGACTTCAATGAATATTTTCTAGCTGAGATCAAAAAATTCTGATGTGGCAGCGCATCAGCTCGGGCATTCTCCGATCTTGGTATTTGAATGATTTCAAGATCGTCAAAATTTTTTGATAGTTCTTGTGCATTATATAAATATTGAGACATAACAGGATCTTTGACTTCATATTGACCTTGTACCTATCCGATGATAAGTTGGGAGTCAGTGAATATCTTGAGCTTCTTGATATTGAGCTCTTTTGCCACTCTAAGTCCCACAATGAGGGCTTCATATTCTGTCCCATTATTAAAAGTTCTAAAATTGAATCTCAGGACGTGTTCAGTGATAGCTCCTTCAGGACTAGCCAAAATCAATCCAGCTCCACTCTCTTGGGCATTGGAGGCTCCATCCACATGTAAAAGCCAATAAAACTCTCCTATAGTTTCTTTTTGGACTTTTGGGATCAAATCTTCTTTAAGTATTGAATATTCTACCATAAAATTGGCCAGCACTTGAACTTTCATGGAAGGTCCGGATCGATATCGAAATCAAATTCACTAAGTTCAATGGCTCATTTTGCATGTCAACTAGAAGTGTCGAGTCACTGAAGGACCGATCTTAATGGTTAATCCATCAAGACGATAATAAAATAAGCTTAAAAATATGGTCAGAGCCATTTGGCTATTGTGATCAAAGAATAGATCATATTTTCGATTCTGGAATACCGAGTTTTTGCATTTTACAATAATTTGCTAGTATAATAGATGGGCCTGTGTGTTCCTACATCATCTCAAACTGGAATCGAGCTGACAGCATTAGGTGAAATGGATAAATATATGAATAAATTCTTACCTTCGACTAGTTTCGATAGTAGTGAGACTGAGCCAAGGTATGCCTTGAGCTTGTCAAAGATTGATTGACATTCCTCTGTCTACCTAAAATCTTTAACTTGTTTCAAGATTTTGAAGAATGGAAAACATTTCTCAACTAACCTGAATATAAATCTACTAAGTGATGCTACTCATCTAGTAAGCCATTGCATCTCTTTCATGGAGATTGAGGGCTTCATTTCAAGTAGTACTTGGATCTTCTCAGAGTTGGCTTCTATTCCTCTCTGAGTTACAAGAAAACTAAGAAATTTACTAGTTGTAACTCTGAAAGTGCACTTGTTGGGGTTAAGCTTCATCTGGGATTTGTGGAGCTCCCCGAATGCCTCTTTTAGATCGGTAATATGCTGATCTTCTTCTATGCTCTTGATCAGCATGTCATCAATATATACCTCCATATTACGGTCAATTAATGCTTGAAGACTTTGTTGACCAAGCGCTGGTAAGTAGCACTTGCATTTTTCAAACTAAAAGACATCATTTTATAATAATATAAACATTTGTCAGTAACAAAAGCTGTATTTTTTTCATCTTCTGGAGCCATTCTGATTTGATTGTAGCTAGAGAATGTATCCATAAAACTTAATAGCTTATGCTCTAAGGTTGCATCAATCAGTTGATCAATTTTTGGTAAAGAGAAGCTATCCTTGGGGCAAGCTTTATTGAAGTCAATAAAATCAATACAAATCCTCCATTTTTTGCTTGCCTTTTTTACTATCATGACATTAGCTATCCAATTTGGGTATTATGCTTCTCTAATAAATCTTGCCTTCAGAAGCTTGTCAACTTCCTCCTCTATTATCTTTTGCCTTTCTAGGGTGAAACTTCTTTTCTTTTGTTTCACAAGCTTGTATTTGGGGTCGATATTCAGCTTATGTATGATGATATCAACAAGTATTCCAGGCATATCCAAAGTTAACCAAGCAAACACATCAGTGTTTTGCCGAAGAAAGAAGATTAATTTTTTTCTTAAGGTCGGTACTCAACCGAGCTTCTATCTAGGCGATTTTCTTCGGATCTTTTTCCAGGAGAACAGTGATAAGTGGTTCAGCAGATTCACCTCATCCTTTTCCATTCTCATTTTCGAACTCCTGATTGGGAATTTCTATTGGTGGGTTCCTGATGGGTTCCTTTATCTTTGAAGCTATCAGAAAGCATTGTCTAGCCATCATTTGATCTTCATGCATTTCTCCAGCACCAGTTTGGTCGAAAATTGGACCAGCAGGTGGTAAGTTAAGACTACTGCCTTAAGAGCGTTGAGCCCGGTCGGCCAAGGATGGCATTGAATGTGGAAGGTATCTTGATAACCAGAAATATAAGTTATACGGTCGACTGATAAGGTTCCTTTCCAGTAGTGACTGGTGGCGTAATTTTTCCTTCAACCACCATCGAGTCACCTGAAAATTCAACCAATGGGCCACCAACTTATCTCAATTGACTCAATACATTTATTTTTGAGAGAGCATCATAGAATAATACATCTACTGAGCTTCCATTATCCACTAAAATTTTCTTTATATCATAGTTTGTTATCATCATGGAAACAACGACAGCATCATTATAGGGTATTTCAACCCATTGGACATCCTTATCAGAAAAGGAAACAACATTCTCGGAGCATTATCTTTTTGGAGAGGGACTCCTGGATGCCTCCTAAGGTCCGCTGCCCTATGAGATCATGTTGATGACTCCTGCAGTCAGCCGGTTGTGCTTAGTAGCATCGTCAGGCTTCTAGCACGACTCTAAGGCTTGACTTGTCCGATCTCCGACATACTTGCTGAGATAACATCGGTGAATTAAAGTCTCAATCTTATCCTTGAGCTGACTGTTTTCTTCAGTATCGTGCCTATGATCCCTATGGAAGCGGTAGAATTTATTCTTATCTCTTTTAGCAGTAGGGGCCTTCATGGAATTAGGGCGATGGAGATATTCTTGATTCTCTATCTCCATCAAAATCTATATTCAACGAGTAGATAGAGAAGTGTAGCTATCAAATTTCCTAGATGGACTTTAGGACCTCAGATTTTTTTGAGGTGGCTCATTGGCGCTCCCTTGTTTCCCATGTTTCTCCTCATGGGGGCACTTTTTTTCCTCTTTATTCTTCTTCTCCTTCTTGCTCGGCCTTTCTTCTTCGTTAGCATAGGCATACTTCCGGATTCGAGTTAACATTCCCTCGTAGTTTTTTGGAAAGTTCTTATTGAGAGAGGACCAGTCGTTAGCTCCTGAGCCCCCACTTCAAGGCTGACGTGGCAACGAACTCGTTGAAGTCTTTTACTTCCAGAATGGCGGCGTTGAAATGGACCATGTACTCACGAAGGGACTCTCCCTCCTACTGTACTATAGAAACTAGACTATTTGAGTGCTTTAAATGAAAAAGGTTGCTCCCAAAATAGACCATAAAGAGTCTACTTAGTTGGTCAAAAAATGAAATGGACCCTAGATGGAGTCCAAAAAATCATACCCTTACAGATTTCTTGAGGATGATAAGGAAGGTCATACAGAGAAAAGCGTCGAATGCATCTTAGAGCCTCATCACATCTCTATATCCCTCAAAATGTTCTTGAGGGTCTGTGGAACCATTGAAAGGCTCCAGCACGAGCATTTTGAACCGGAAAGGGACTGATTCATTTAGAATTTCAGTAGAAAATACAGATGTGAGATGGAAATCCTTTTTACTTTAAGAGGGTTTCTCGAGCTGTACCTCTTTTAGCCTTTTTTCAAGATCTTGAAGCTTCTATTCCAGATCTACCTCCCACAATGATTTCTTACTGTAGGAGATCAATTCAGCTTTATGGGAGTGCTTTTCTTGATCAAGAAGATGCTCCTGATGAAATTCTTGAATTAAAAGATGGCTGGTTCGTGACACAGCTTCTTGATAAACAGATTCTTGTCATTGCTCCATTGTTTGCTAGACTTGTTGCACGGTGTTGATGAGGGCCTAGACCTATTGCACCAAAAGACTAAACCATTATGGGTCAATTGTTGCCAAAGGATGGGATTGGATCATCTCTGAAAGACCCCCTAAGGAAAACGGAGTCGGGTTCTGTACCTTCTTCATCATTTTCATAAAATTTTGGATAAAGTATCATTTTTCTAGCACCAATCTGTTGTAGCAAGGCTTTAGACCGTTGAGAGGAACTCGTGCTGGAAAGCTGATTTGGAGTTGGGTCAACGTGGATTATGGACCAACCTACAAGAAAAGTCCCAAAAACCAGTGGGATACCCTCTAGTTTAGAACCATCCGATGCTTAAGTCGGCTGAGGCCTTATAAACAGATAGTGAAAATGAAAGATTAAAAGGCAGTGGAAGAGGATTTGAGCAATAAGGATGGTGCAATCTTCCTTCTATGCGAAAGTTAAGAACAGATTCCAGCAGAGTGTGGGCTCTGTGAATCTTGTGCTTATCTTCGAAAGAGTATCATGTCTCTCTATTTATAGAGGAGCTTGCTTAGGCCTTAAGAAAAGTTTGTTAGACCGTTATTCTATTATAACATAATAACCAATTAGAGTGCGACTATTGGCCATTTGCCTTAATGGCAATTAACTATAACATGAAGAAAAGCCTTCTATTATAACAGAATAACCAACTAGAGTGCAACTATTGGCCATTTGCCTTGATGGCAATTAACTATAACATGAAGAAAAGCCTTGATTCGATTGAGGGATCGACGCCCAATCAATTCTTTGATCATGCCGAGGTCGGTATTTTGCCAATCTCGCTAGTCCGAAGAGGTCGATGTTTCATCGATCTCGGTATGACAAAGCTTGGACGGCATTTCACTTACAATGGATGATATCAATGTTTGACCGATCTCAAGATAATGAGACTGATGATAGGGATAAATTGATCTCATGCCCACTCAGGTGAATTATTATTTCTTAGATCGACGTAAACCCAATCTTCCATAAAAAAAAATTGTCGCTAGCTTTTAAAATGATAAAATACTAATTTAATTCTATAAGATTAGTACATCATTAAGAACGATGATAATCATCAGTATATTACCGATCTAATTCACCTCCACAGATTAAACTAAATTTTAGATTAATATTTTACTGACCTAAGACTGATATTTATCATTTTTAACAATCTTCTAAAATAACGACCTCCCTAATGATACCACAAGACTAATGATGATGGTCTACACCAATAATTATGAAAAATATATATAAATTTTAACAACTTACCCAATAATGCAAAAAAAAAAAGAATAATAGATTTCAAAATAACTTTCCCAAACATACAAATTATTTTTGTATCTAAATATTATTTAAAAAATATTTATCTAAAAAAATATAAATTTTTAAATAAATTTTTTAAACCATTTTAGAGGAACAACGGAGAGAGTGATATTTTTCTTTTCTTTTCTTTTTTTTGTGTGAGGGGACCAAAGTGGTAATATTGCCGGCCAAAATTGTCACATGGTATATCAGAATCTAATACTGATGTTACGAGCTCAAACCGGCTACACCGGTTCTTCAAAAATCGGTTCATTTGTCCCAGCGAAATACATCAAAGTGTGCGACGCCATTACCTTTTTCCACTGAGAGAGAATATATGAAATAACTGTACACAAGCAATACATGGGTTACATGTCTCTTCGTTTCTTTGGTTGATCCTCTCGGGCAGCTTCCTACCAATCTTCATCGAGGCTAACTCGGTGGAAACAAAGAACCGTACAGATGAGAATGAAAAAGGAGACGAACTCTATGAACATAGCTCCCGTCTCAATCATGTTGGCATGCCTCAGGATTGCTGGAATAGCAATACTTCCAACAGCAGATGCACCCGTCAAGAATTTTGCCGCATTAATCCAACTGAAAAGGAGAAATTCTACCAAATTACAACGAAATGGATTGATGCAATAAAAACCAAAAGAGTAGAGAATTTGCAACTTTGCCTGTCAGCCTATGCAGGAATCAGATGGCAAAAGCAAATGACACAGGTGCTTAAAGGTATATGCACATTTGTAGTCTGATGACAATGTGAAAACTTATCATACACATGATGTAGCACCCATCCTTTTAGGTGATACCATAAGCCTTTAAACATCAAACAACATCAAGGATCATGCCATCCATGTCTGCATAATTCTTTTCTTTTCTTTTATTTATTTTTCACTTCTTCTTAGCAATTTTGCATATGAATACACCATGATCAGGGTCCTAAAAAGACTTAAATTTCAGTATGGTTGATGTTGGACAGCTAACAAGTCTAAATAAAGAAGGGAGCAGGTTATCCGCAAACAAGGTAGCATGGTTAGACGCTTGGAACCACTTGCAAATGCTGCGAGTGAGGCATGTGTTGGCTTCATGTTGACAACTCCCCTACAACTTAGAAAGTCAATCAATTGTTGATAGCCTCTAATTTAGGGTCCATGTGTAACCCAAAAATGACTTCGATGCACAAGGACTAGCATCATGGTCGTACCACCTGGGCAGCATTGGTTATCATTGTTACTCCAAATGTCAACCACAAGACAGTTTAAAATCAGCATTTTGCACCAGGGCTCCTTTTAAACAAAAAATGTAGAAGGACGACATTCATGACATTGCACAAATGGGCTTAAAGCTGGCAGGGCACATCACAAAACCATACAAGACATGTATTACAATTTCCAATTCCCAACAGATGCTGATGTAAGAAATACATGTGCAAAGAAAAACAGAAGACAGGAAGGCACAAGTGAATCAGCTATGGGCCCATCCAACAGTGACTGAATCTAAATATCTATTTTTGGTGAAGAGCGTTTGAACAGCATCTCAGCTATTCTAGTTTCTTCATTATTTCATCGACTCAGAATGAGTCAACAAGCGTGTTCTTTTAATGTTCATCAGAAAAATTCATGTTGGATTATGTGTTGGGTTAGATAAGTTTCATGATGGTGACTATTTATTTTGTATATTACATAACAAATAAGATGGTAGCTATCAATGCGGACTTTACATATTCCCTCCTCCATCCACGTTTTTTTCCTTCTGAACAATTTTAGACTCATCAGCCTAATTTCTGAAGTCCTATTTTGCAATTTAGTGGCACCCAGTAAGTATACCACATGTAAAGGCAAAAACCAACGAGCATAAGATCCTCTTTTGATCAGAGAGAAGATGGCTGCTCTCCTAGGAATGTGATTTGACAACTCTGTACACACCACTGGGACTGTTCACTAATGCAAGTTCAAAGTTTTTGCCAAATAAAAAGGAAATTTTAGGATGCCCAATGGTACATGATAAAGATTAAGAATATGACAAGCCAACTGAATTTTTAGCACATCAAGGACAAATAAACCAAGAATATCAGATTGTTCTTGCATCTTCAAAAAGTAATTACTAGCTAGAAAGGAAAGTCGTATGAGCATGTTACAAATACTAGAGGTGTATCAAACTGTCATTTTCAAACCAAAAGAAGTTGCTGCTTTTCTTTGCATCATACCTATGGCTTGATTCCATGCAAACAGAAATATTTAAGTGACATTCAGGAATCTTAAAATGGCAACCAAAAGTAAAGCATAAATAGATGTAAACTCACCCCCCACCCTCCCTGCTGATCAAGAAACTTGTGGAACCACCTCCAAAGAACAAACAGGGCATAGGCACCAGCACATACATGAGAGCTGTGGTAGCAATGACAAATATGTCAGTGATAACAGAACCAAAGCCTAATTGACTGGGTATGCATGTCACTATTCACCTGATAACATAGGCCACCAATTGTTGTATAAAGCACATGCCTGCCAAGATGAAAACATTCCGGGAATTAGGTATCTTTACATGCACATAAGAGTGTATGTATGCGTGTGCATGTGTTTTAGCTAAAACTTGTGCAATGCACAGTATACAATAAAATAACAATGCCTGACTCAATAAGATAGAATTTGGAATAATCATTAAGAAAGTGAAAGCAAAACAACATAAAGAGAGTTGTTTTGAATACATTAACTCAGTTTATACAAAGAACTAAAGAATCTTAACAATTAATAAACATCAAGTCCCCTAAAAACTGATGTGATCAATGCATGAGACAATGTTCCAGCCAGTGAATACTCAGTATTATAACAGGCCAAAAAAATATCATTTAAACTGAACTTGATACAAGCAATCATTTGCTAGAGAAGTTTGTTAGTTACACTGTCATAAAGCAAAAACATACCCAATATCAAAGTAATAAATCTCACATGATATCCATGAAAATAAATTTTGCTTTAGATTAATGGAAAAGTGAATCAAGGTTGAAGACCATGAACCCCAATTATGCATCTGTGCATGAGAGCCAGGTATAACACTAAAAGATAACATTGTGTCATGTTCGACCAAAGATGGACATACATCGAACTATTTCATATCTCTGATTTACTTACCAAGCAACACAGGAGCTTCATTGAACCGAGCATGAATATTAGCAGATCAATCATGGATACAATTAAAACATATAAAAGCACACCTGTTGTGTCAGAATATTTTAAAACTTTGATGCATGATTTGAAAATCCAAGATATGTTACAAGTTATTCTCTTCATCATATACTAATGGTGGAATACCTTGGATTGTTGAAGCATTTCCATAAGAACCATCCTTCTCTTGTCACAACATTTGTTGAGATGCATAATCTAGTGTTTTCAACCATGCCTATATTACCCAACTTAATTGAAGCCCCACTGTTACTGTGGCAAGGTTGATGCTTCATCTCTCAAAAATATGAGGTCTCCACCCACCCAATTTAGTAGCTTCTCAAACTTTAAAGTTTAACCCTCAAGGGACATTGACAAGTTGTGCTCTTTTTTTCTTTTAAGGAATTCTTGTCTCAGATTTGGAAGTTGCATTGTGATTTTCTCAAAATTAAAGCAACATTAAGTCCTTTAGTGCACATCTATTTTTTGATGTAACTCATGGAGCTTATTTAATTCATATCCTTGTTCCCATTATCTTATCTTATTATTGTTCAAATGATAGCAATATACCATACTGCTACAATCTAAAATTATTTAGTAAACTCTAATAATCTGATCTTTTGATTCTTGATGTCGTTTTATAGTATGTTATTTAAGCATGACAAAACAGCCCAAATGATTAAAGAAACCAAAAAGAAAAAAGAAAGAAATTCAATGCCTAAAAATATTCAACTTTATGCAATCTAAGTTCAGAATAAATAAAGGGAAAAAAAAAAAAGAAATTCAATGCCTAAAAAATTCAACTTTATGCAATCTAAGTTCAGAATAAATAAAGGCAAATACTTACAAACCAACAATATTACAAAGTGTGAAGGAGGTATAAGTAGATAACCAAAAGAATGCAAGTAAAAATATGGAAGAATAAACTAAACTCATATATGATTTTTTTATCATTCTAACCTGATATGTGAAAACACTAAGAAAGATCACAAATTCAACAGAGAATCTTATGCCACCTAAAAATGGTATCACTAAGTACCTCTTTTATTTTCTGAAGAAAATCTTAATAGTACAAGCACATAATATGTCAAAAGCAAACAAAAGTTTGCCAGAGTATGTCTTTATAAGGTTCTTTAGAATGAAAAAGAAAAATGTTTGATTAGCTATAGAAGAGTAAAATGCAACAAACTTTTCATATATCACCTTTAAACCAATCAAACAACTATAGGCTGGACTTTGTAAATGTGACCAGAGCTGAACAGTAAAAATATGGTATTCAAGTCTGCATATTCGCTACTAGTGTAACGGAAGTTGAATAGCATTACCACAATGATAACTTTGAGCCCTCTCGAGTTCCGTAGCATGTAATGTATAAATGCAACTCTTCAAACCTAATAAAAGTTGAGAATAGATGCAATGCAGCAAATAAAGTAACATTTTTTGCCACAACTACTCCCACAGTATCCCAAGGGGAAAAGAGAATATATATATATATATATATATATATATATATATATATATATATATATATATATATATATATATATATATATATATATATATATATATATCGGAATGCGTTTTCTTGATTACCTGTGTGGTGCTCAATGCTTCAACATGGTATCATTAAGAAAGCAGCATACAGGTTCCAAATTCTTATATAAAAATAGCACACCACCAACATTTTGTCAGGAATAACAAGTTTGTGGTTCAGCGACTCCACCAATCAAATAGACTACAAGCCTTATTCCTAAGAGCAGGTCTCTACATAGAGCCTTCCTCTAGCATCAATTTACAATATGCAAACATCCATATATATTATTATTCAACTAAATAACTTGAGCCAGTATGAGACAACAAGAGGTAACGACATAATATGTACATTTGACAAAGAATGCCAGACATTTCAATGTATTCACATGAAATAACCTGTAACAACACAATATATACTTATGACAACCAAGACAAACATTTCATGCCTCCTAGGCTGCAATGGGAAATTAGCCCTTTGAAACTAGTAAAAAAAACTTCTTTGACATGTTGCAACACCTCCATATTAAGGCTGTTCGGATAGGCTTAAACAAAAATGAAATGTTTAGGGCACCACAACACCGAACTTAGCCAACAAATCAACTTATCTGTACAGCACCAATTACTTCTCGATATTTAATGCTACATAAAAGTAAGTCCTTGTCTTATGTAGAGACTCCAATACTCACATATGGTTGTCAATGTTCAAGGAAACCCAAACTAACATGGGGCATAGCATCAACCTCCAGTGTGAATATCTAAATTTAGGAAATGCAAACTTTAAATTATCCTTGCTGTGAAGTTCACTGCTAAAAAATGAGGGAAAAAACTATGTTGAGATGGGGGAGGAGAGGGGACACAGATCTATTGGATTTCAATTTTTGCAGTTTGATTCTTGATATCAATAATTTTGATTGTAGATGGTACAGCTTGACAGTTTAGGGACATATGCAGGGAGGCAAACTTCCAGATTTGGTGAGCTCCATCAAACAGGATATCTGATCTAAAACCTATTTTCATAAAAAGGGTAAAAAACTAATGATGCAATATTAGATCTTCCAAGAGAGTGAAAATAATAGAATACTGATGCAGTGGAACGAAATAGATCATCAAGTGATAAAAGGATAAAATGTCTAAAAGGAGAAACACAAATGATATCACAAAATTGGCAGCGCACTTGCCCTTTGCGCAGCATCACATTTGTTTAAACATGCAATTGCTCATGAGGAACTTAATCTGGATCATTAAACTACAACCTTTAGCAGGACCACCACATGCAAAACATTAAATCAAATCAGATAAGGAAGTGATACCAGGATTTGAAGCAGAATGCTAGCAGAAAACATAAAAGCAAGTCCAGCAAGCCTGCATATCAACAAGAATTTAGCAACAAAATTCCATTTAGCTGCAATAAAAGCAAATGACAGCTATAGAATCTTGGACTTACACTGTAGTTGGCAATCACCAAATCATCATTCCCCAAGTCCACATCCAACAGAACGATGAAATATAAAAACAGAAAGGTAAACTAGTTAAGATGACAAGAACATAATCTATATAAGCTGTTGAAATAAACGAACCAATTCTGATATGTGCATGTGAAAAGGATATGTACACACACATATAACTTTTTCCTCATTGAAACATGAAGTTTACTTTCCTAAGTGTGCCATAAAAGTGAACCTTATTGAACAAACCATAACCACCATAGCAAAGTTTGAGATTCAATTCCAAATCTTAGTGAACTTGCAATCAATTATTGCAAATAAAAGTGAGAATGTTCTGAAACAACTAAGGAGTTGATCATTGTGCCCGTTGCTTGAAGTAAAAAGCCCATGAATTCACTCGTAAACAACACATTAGTTTGAGCCCACAATGGTAGACTCAAAAGAGTCAAAAACATTGCAAAAGTTGAAAAATGTGAAAATGACAATGAGGGATAATGAATACAAGTGACAAATATCAAATTTCCTCGCAGTCCTCAATCATGTACAAAAGCTAAACATTAGTTCATATACAATTCAACCCTTATGCTCCTAAATCATTACACCCACTATGAAAGAGTTTTCAAAATCGAAACGGATTGCAAGCCACAAAGACCAAACATCTCACCAGGAAAAAGAAATTTAAAAAAAATGATATTTTGATGAGGAATTAAATCAAGAACACTGGATCAGATAACTCACAACCAATACAAACCCCAAGAGAACTTACAATGCCCATATTCACATAGTGACCGCGCATCAAACCCTAGAATCAGGCATTCTTGAATAACTTAGCCACAATTCTTTCAACAAGGGGACAAAAGAATAACACTCCAATAATTCACATCCTCCTCCTTATAATACGCTTAATTATCTCTGCTATTTCGAGCATCTGACAACAAAAAAATCTAGGAAAAAAATCTAGAGATCCTAAGCTCACATCGACTCATAAACCCTAGAAACAAGACCGATAGATTCTGGTATAGACGAGGCGAAACACGATTTGGGATTCGCTTTCTTCATTTAATTTTGATGAATATTGAATTTTTAAGAGAAAAACTGGAAGCAGTTGTTTACCTTCGACGGTCATCGCCATTTCCTTGCTGCAACTCGGAAGCAAACCGAAGGAAGGAAAGGGGCAATGCCCTCCTATTTCTATTTTTTTCTTAAAAAAAAGTAATGATGACTGTTCCGCCGGAGCATATTTAAGCAAGCGTGTTCCCACAAGAGGAGAGGTAAGGGTACACCGGATGAACGGCCACGAGCCTTCCTACGATATTTAGCTATCAATGTATCCAGCATATACCGTTCTACAATTCGGATTTAGTTGCAGAAGAAATCTGATAGCGAATAAGCAAAAGTTCATGGACAATTAAATGTGGGTCCAACGCTTTGGGATGATCATTGTGAAATAGTCAATATAATGGTATAGTAATTAACGATTATAAGGAGCATCACCTAAGATCTTGGAGAATATGTAATTATAATATTTTTTTAATAATTTACAATGGAAATTTTCTTTTTTTTTATTATTACTTTAATTGTTGAAAACCCATCTACAAATAATCACATTGAAGTATTTGAGGTATTATTTTCAACAATATTTCCTGCATGCATTCCACTGAAAGCATGCTTCATGGGTAGCAGGATGTGAAAACCACATAACATATCGGGAAGAGGTATGGAAAGGTGGATAGCTATGTTACATGACACTGATTGGGTCATTTTTTTTTTACCCATTCTTTTGCATAATTGAAGCAGATAAAAGATAATGATCTTTTTCTATAATGTGTCACTTACCCTCAGATTCACTTCCCATGCAGCACTCTTGAAAAGCTACAAAATAGATGTCAAAATTCTATTCTTTCCCTCCTTGCCTTGATGGCTTGTTTTGCCAAAGTAGATTCCTCATGTGTTCTGGCCTGCACAGAACATGATGGATGGTGAAAACAAGAACTCCAACCATCAACATGATTCCTATGGATTGAGGTGAGGGAGTGGCATTAGCTAGATGCTCATTTAGGAAGGCCAAAGTTGGTATCAGGAGCTAAGATACATCAACACCCTTTTCAGATCGCTTAGCAGCACAATCCAACCAACAATAATTTCTCATGAGGGTAACAAGAAGCTCCTTGTGATTTTTCTAGGGAAGTTCCATGATCATGACTAGCTGCCGGCTCACCTTTAACATCTGCTGGAGAAACTAAAAGTCCTACCACGAGAAGTCATGTGGACTAGTTTAATTATCCGGACAAAGACTTAACATCTGATGCTCTGTTTGGATTGTTCCTAGCAACCCTTGGCCGCTTGTAGCGGTGTTTTCCTCTTTCTCGGTAGCAATTAATTGTGGCAAAGAAACATTTATTTCCTTGCTGCTGTGCAACATTACTTTCTCTTCCTAGTCCACTGCTCCGTAGGATTGTCCTAAAGATGACTGAGAATGTTGAGAGCAGGATCCAGATACCTCATGCGGTAAGGGATAAAGCCAAGCACAGGGTGGCATATGGAATCGTGACCCGATCCACTAAACATACTATAACTATCATCATCATGGCAAGGTCTAGCATCTGGAGAAACGGAAGGCCGGAGAGGGCACACATACACCACCAAAGGCAGTCTGCTAAATATCATTGGTGGGAGATTAGTCGATGAAGATGATATCTCCACCTGCATGGACGTGGTCTCTGCACTTGTCCCAACCTCACACCTGATTGTCTTGGCGATCTGCAGAGTGTAAAATTCTTTGAGAAATTTATACCATTGCACTATAATTTGAAAAATATTTAATTCATGCATTTTCTGTTGACTTCATATACTTCAGAGAGACCAAACCTGCTCCTTGAGTTGTTTGTTTGCGTCCTTCAAGCAAAGGTACCCTTTCATGACCAACTCCTTTTCCTACTCCCATTGCACGTATGAAACAAAACTGTTAAATGATTGGATCAGTTAAGACTATCACAAGTATAGAAGAGAACCCATATAATGCATAAAGTTCCTTTTTCAGCATACCAGGACCACCACCTTTCAACCTTTGAGACATGAAAGCAAAAATAACAGCCACAATTTAGAAAATCGTAGAAGCAATATATCAGGTAATTATTTTTTAACATATACAACGTTATTACTATTGCGAAAAGGAAACGCATAACATTATTTTCCAAGATCATGAAGGAATTATGAATACCATCTTCATATTCTTATTTTCCACTGACAAATCAGCAACTTTTTTGGTCAACTCCTCATGAATGGCCTGATAAATCATAGACAAAACCTTGAGAAGCATGATAAGGGATGTCATCCAAGACAAGCACAAGTGATAATTTTGAGTAAATAGAACTAACCACTAGTTAACAACATTTTAGCCAAAAGAAATACATGGTTGACGGAAATGAAAAGGTATTATCACTTCCTTTTACCTGCCGCTTATGAATTCTCTGCCAAGCGGCCTCTCTATCAGCTAATATTCTGGGTATTCTCTTTGCTTCCTTCTCAGCCTATGAAACACTAAAATCTTAAACATGTTATAAAAGAAATACACTCATGAGACTGGAACCACCATTACCTCGGTCAAATTTTGCTTCAATCTACTACCAGAGAATGAAATGTTACTAGTGGGGCAGATGATGTCTGCTTTAGGCAATTCAAACATCTGCGGGACACTTTTCTTTCCTTCCTTACATCTTTGACAGCTTTCTTATCTTTTTGATAATCACCAGCCAAATGTGCATGCTAGAGGAAACCACACAAATGAAATCTCCATAATGACATGCAAGGGGACTGATTTATCTAAGCTAGTATAGTGCAAAATTTTACATTTAAATAATCAAAAATAAAAAAAGATGTTAAAATTAGCTTACCATTTGTATGTTCTTTGCTAACAGAGAAGTTCTGACACCATTTAAATGTAGAATCAAGATTTTACTGGTAAAATAAAACTAAACAAGACAAGTTCTTCAAAGTTCTTTTCCTTTTATTCGCCAAATCATCATTTACATGATATGCTTCATTTCATTAGTTGGACTTAGTTTGACTACTAGATATCAACAAGTGCAGACATTTTGTTGCTTCAAATTTGGACAGCTAGTTTACAGTTGCAACCCTTTCAGGAAGATCCACTGTAAGAAAGGGTAACATGGAATTCAGACTCTCCCTTATTATGCAAAAGAGGATTAAAAGGCTAACAAAAGAAACAAAAACAAATCATCATTTGAAGTTTATACATTCCATACTATTGGCTGCTACTTGACAGCAACTGCATTAAAGTTCTTATAACCGTTTGCAATCTCATGCACATTAGACTTCATCTATTATTCAGGTCTGTTATCACCATCGCAATGATTATTTCCTTAGAGCCTTGAAGTGAAGGTTCATTTTGCTTGTCACTCTTCCTCAATCCTTTCATCCTTTTCATGTGCACTTGTTGTCTACATTTTAGGAGTTAACAGATGAGGAGGGAGAAAAACCAACGAGATCCCTATTTGACAAAACAAAGGCACATACTAACTTAATAATCATTTATACTGATAGCTGCGATAGGACAAGATCCAGAGTAGTTTGTAATTAATTAAAGAGTACTAAAATTGTATATGAGAGAAATAAAGTGATTAAATAATACAAAACATATAATCAATTCTACGACCGCTACATGACATAGAATCAAGACTCCGATCTTGAACTTTCAACAACTTGATACAAATATTTGCATAAGTAGTTTGTTTCTTTCACTTTAACCCAAACTTGATTGCATCACATGCAATGCACATGATTTTTTCACATTGACAACACTAGCAGTTATGCACAGAGAAAGCAATGATATGTGAAGTTTTTTACATAAAACTAGAAATTTTCATATAAACATTCTCTGATGCCTATTTTGTTTCCACAAATGGATCTATTATGGTGGTACCATGGATACCTCGGATCAGTATGCTATCATGGACATCTTAGATCATCTGAGCTATCTGTGTGGTCGACGACCTAAATGCTGAATTGAAGTATACAGATTTGAGCTATTTGCATCCAGTCTAATGAGTGGCCCATTCGGCACATGAGCTTCCTCTGTTGCCCCAACTAGCCAGTTTTCTGGCACATGCAATAACCGTCCACCCTAAGTGGATAAGCTTAGAAATAACTAACTCTCCTAATCTCATGGGAGCAGATAAGGGCTAGAATATTTCGCCCATAACAGCACATCCAACGGCCCAACAATCTCAGAACTACACGTTCTTGTGGTTGTTCGACCATATTCTTTATAAATAACCAAAGCCTTGAGGACCCAGGTAAGTAACCCATCTCAAAGAATCATTGGTTGCTCATGTTGTTCTCTGATTCCTGACTTGAGCATCGAAGGATCCTCGCTAGAGTAAAAACCTCTGGCCCAGACTTTATTTTGCAGGTCACTCTAGCACTCCTATTCAAAAGCCCAGCCGCTCGCCTTCCGACCTTAGCCAAGACCAGCAACAACAAATAGAGGAAGGGTTTAAACCTTTTTGTATTATGCTACCAAAGAGAACCACATCTAGGCAATCGGGACGATCTGCCGCCTCTAGAACCCTTGCTGGTGCTAGAGGAAACCATGCACTAGCATCTCAACAATTGGACCCTCCGCCACCAGCACAACCGGCCCAAGCTGTTACTTAAGACCAGTTTGCTTCACTAGTTAACCAGGTCCGAGCACTAATGACAGCGGTCAGTGCCATTCAGCAATTGGGACAAGTACAACCACTCCCTTCTCAAATTCCTTCTCGATCCCCTTAGTAGAGTCTGGATCGAGGAAGGCCGACTAGACAAAGTCAGCCTCGGAGCCCTAATCACAGAAAACGCTCACTTACTTCTTGATCTGGGAGAGATTCGACCCCAAGAAAGTCACCAATTCCTCAGGAGGATGCACCTGCGGTCCGTGATGATAGAATGGACCGCCAACTCCAGGAGATGAATCGCAAAAATCAAGGCTTTGCAGCATCAAGCCCTGGAGCATGTTGATACTTCTGATTTCCACATTGATCCCATTTTCACCGTAGAGATCTTGCGGGAACCCTGGCAGGTAGGGTTCAAGATGCCGCACTTGGAAGCCTATGATAGGTCGATGGACCCGACTGACCATCTAGAGAGTTTTAGAACTCTCATGTTGCTACAAGAGGTCAGTGATACAAAATCTTGTGTCAGGCCTTTCCATCTACTCTAAGAAAAGCGGCTCGAGATTGGTATGCCAGCTTGAAGCCCGACTCTATTCATTCCCTTGATCAGATAAGCCGGATGTTTGTTGCCCATTTTGCTACAAGTAAGAGGCAACGTCGGCTATCCCCCTCTCTGGTACATATTAAATAGAGAGAGGGCAAGTCGATTCAGAAATATACTGCCCGCTTCAATGCCGCCGCGCTAGAAGTTCGTGATTTGAATCAATCAATCGCGATGACATCCTTCTAGGGAGGGCTTAAAAAAAATGCCCTTTTTTACTCTTTAGAGAAGAAATATCCCCAGGACTTCCAGAATATGCTAAAGCGTGCGGAGAAATACACACGCAATAATGAAGCTTGGGAGAAACATGGGGGTCCATCCCAGCCCCTAGTTGTAAAAAATAAAGGCAATGTTCCTCCTCTAAATGCTGGGGGCCTTAAAGAAGGTCGCCCAAAATCCAGGACTCCTCCCTGTCGTCGGACCTGATCTCCATCGAGGAACCAACAGAATAGGTCCCCTCTCAGGAGGCAAAGGAATGATTCGCCTCAGAGGCGATTCACTGACTATACACCTCTAAACACCTCCAGGAGAGAAATACTAATGGAGATGCGAGCCGAGCTGCCTCAGCCTCCGAGGATGTGGACGAAGCCTGAGCACTACAATCCAACCAAATACTGCTTCTACCATCGTGACCACAATCACGATACTGAAGATTGCTGCCAGCTCAGGAACGAGATTGAGAGGTTCATTAGACAGGAGAGGTTGGACCGCTTTATCCTGAGGGGAGCACCTCCACATCAACCTCCTTCGTAAGCTCAGCAACCATCCCTTTTGCCTCGATAACCATTTCCTTTGCCTCAGCCATAGCTGGCATCGGCACAGCCAAAGAGACAAGAGGTAGGGAGACAAGCGGCAGCAGAAGACCGACCTCTAAGGGGAGAAATCCACATAATAACTAGAGGATCATCTGGATCAGCAAAGATTCCAGAGACGAAGAAGCCGAGGCTCGAGGATACCATTGTCTTCACCAAGCAGGACGTAGAGGGTGTGCAAGCCCTGCACAATGATGCGGTAGTTGTAACTGCAAATACTGCAAACTTAATGTACATCGTGTATTTATTGATAATGGAAGCTTAGCCGATGTTTTGTATTTCTCTGCCTTCTCCCAAATGGGATTTACTTCGGATCAGTTGAGTAGGTTTAATATTCCAATTCAGGATTTCTCCAAAAGATCAGTGATTCTAAAAGGGATGATCAGGCTACCTATCATAGTAGGTACCCCACCTTAGGAAACGACGATCCAAGTCGACTTCCTAGTGGTAAAACTTTCAAGATCGCTTTGCTCAACCACTTCATCTCTAAATCAACCAAGAAGTGTCTACTTTTCTTCCAAACCCTTAAGCAGCCAAAAGACTTCTAATGGACCACTGAGTACCAGAAGGCATTTGAGGAGTTGAAACAATATCTCAACTCTGCACCATTGCTCACAAAGCCTCAACCTGATGAAGAGTTACTGATATATCTCTCCGTTTCTCCGGTGGTGATTGGCTTAGTCCTAGTCCAAGAAGAAGGATGGATTCAAAAGCCTGTATATTATACAAATAAAGTCCTTCATGATGCAAAAACCAGATACTCTAAGCTAGAGAAGCTAATATTTGCACTAGTCATCACGGTGAGGAAACTTCGATCTTATTTTCAAACTCACACTATTATGTTGCTTACTGATCAGCCGATCAAGACCGTTCTCCACCATCCAGATACCTCGGGATGGATTGCAAAGTGGGCACTAGAGCTTTCAGCGTTGGATGTGCAGTACTGCCCAAGGCCTTCCATTAAAGCCTAAGTGTTGGCGGACTTCGTCCTTGAATGCACCACCCCGAATAAGTAGAGATCAAAAGGTGGGGAGAGTTCAAGATGTGAAGAGGTAAGTGCAGGATCTGATCCTGAGGAGCTATGGATTCTGCATGTTGATGGCTCTTCAAATTCATCAGGATCACAGGCCGGCCTTATTTTAGCCCGTCCTAAAGGTGATGTGGCAGAGTATGCTTTGCATTTTGGATTCCTGACCACCAACAATGAAGCAGAGTATAAAGCCCTAATTGTTAGCGTAAAAGTTGCGAGAGAAGCAGGGGCTCGATGCCTGAAGATCTTCAGTGACTCCCAATTAATAGTTGGACAAATCAAGGACGAATTCAAGGCCCGAGAGGAAAACATGAAGAGGTACCTTCAAAAGGTAAAAGATTTAACCTCATCCTTTTTGAGTTTTGATGTTCAACAAGTCTCCAGAGCAAAAAATACTAGGGTTGACGCACTGTCAAAACTAGTGGCCTGATCATTACCTGCCGACTTGGAAAAGAAGACCTATTTTAAGGTATTAAAAACTTCAAGCCTCAAAAAACCCCTCATCGTCCAACAGGTTGATAAGGAACCTAGCTGGATTGATCTTTTGCTCAAGTATTTAAGGTTGGGTGAGTTACCACCTAATTGCAAGAAGGTCAGGAAGATAAAGCGAGTACTCGCTATGTTCTGTATGATGACAAACTGTCCAAGTGGTCATTCTCTTTACCTCTTCTGAAGTGCTTACACCTGTCTGAAGCTGATTATGCGCTACGGAAGGTTCATGAAGAAATCTACGGAAACCACTTGGAGGGTAAATTCCTCTCTTATAAGATTCTTTAGCAGGGCTACTACTAGCCCACTATGCAACAAGATGTAGACAATTTCGGCAGAAAGTGCGATCGGTGCCAGAAAATTTCAACATTCAACATTAACTAGCAGTGCTTTTAACTCCCATCAGCTCCCCTTGGCCCTTCGCATAGTGGAGAATGGACATTCTTGGATCTTTTCCTTGGGCATTGGGTCAACATAAGTTTCTTCTGGTGGCCATTGATATTTTACAAAGTGGGTGAAAATCGAGCCTCTGGCCTATATAACCAAGGCAAGAGTAAAGAATTTCATTTGGAACTCCATTATCTGTTGGTATGGTCTTCCCAAAGTGCTGATCACAGACAATGGCAACAATTTAGTGGTGCCCGACTTCGTGAATTCTGTGAAGATCATGGAATTGAGCATTGCTTTACATCGGTAGGCCATCCACAAGCAAATGAAGAGGTGGAGGTGACCAATAAAACTCTCTTATAGGACTTAAAAGCCAGATTAGATCAAACAGGAGGTCATAGATAGATGAGCTTCACCATGTGTTATGGGCTTACTAGACCACTTAGCGGATCCTGACTGGCGAGACTCCTTTCAACCTCGCATTTGAGACTGAAGCGGTCATTCCCGTGGAGATTGGACTTCCTTCCCTCAGAGTTGAGGAGTACAATGAAGACACCAACCCGATATGGCTCCAAGCTAACCTCGACTTGATCGAAGAAAGCAGGGAGCATGCCGCTGTGAGAATGGCTACCTACTGCCCGATGGTGGCTAGGTATTATAATGCTAGAGTCAAGGCCAAAGAATTCCGACTTGGCGACCTCATATTCTGGCAAGCTGAGGTTTCACAGCCCACTAAGCAAAGAAAGTTGTCATCCAGTTGGAAAGGTCCCTATCAGGTAGATGAGGTAGTATGCCCTAGGACCTATCGGCTGAGACAACTCGATGAGACCCCACTTCCCAGGCCATGGAATTATGCCAACCTGCATATGTACTATTCATAATGTTATGGTATTATATATCAATTTTTTGATTCATCAACTCATGCTTAAACATAAAAATGGTATGAAAAGCTGAAGCTCCTGTCCGACAAACTCTACCAAAGCTCCTTTGATCGAAATTGACCTTACTGAGGTTCCTTTGTTCGGAATCAAAGTTTCTTTGATCGGAACTAACCTTACTAAGATTTCTTTGTTCGAACCAAAGTTCCTCTAATCAAAGTTGACCTTACTGAAGTTCCTTTGTTTGGAACCAATGTTACTTTGATCAAAACTGAATTTACTAAGGTTTGTTTATTCAAAACCAAAGTTTCTTCAATCGGAACTGAATTTACTAAGATTTCTTTATTCGGAACCAAAGTTCCTTTGATCGGAGCTAACCTTACTGAGGTTCCTTTGTTCAGAACCAAAATTTCTTTGATCGAAACTGCTGTTGCTGAGGTTCCTTTGTTCAGAACCAAAGTTCTTTTGATCGAAATTGCTTTCATTGAAGTTCCTTTCCTTGGAATAGTTCTACTTAATTTTCTAAGATCGGAATTAAGTTCGTAACGAAGCCCGGAATCCCTTAAAGTTAGAACGGATTCATCTAAATTCCTAAGGTTGAAATTGAGTTAAATATCCATTTAGTTGAATTATCTTTTGGGTCGGAATTAGTTCTCGCTGAATAAAAATATGCAAGCATAATCCAGTGAAAATAATGGAAATGCAGATAGTATGAGTTTCATTCATTTTTTTGAAATTTCTTACAATGACCTCGATAGGTCCAGGTACAAAAACAAGAAAATAAAATAAAAAGGCTAAGAGGTAACGCCTAGCACAGAAGCATCTATTATGCATATATCGACTGTGGTGGGCTCCCAGACTGTCCAAAAAGTCCAAATCTAACTTTGGATACTGGGCGGCAACCCTGTCTCGGACCAACTGCTTTCCCTCGATGTAAGCATCAGTAGCAAACTAGACTAGAAATCAGTAGCAAACTCGACTTTCTAGTCACGATAATTCTTTGACGCTCGAAAATCCTCAACAAACTTTAAGGTAGTAGCCTTGATCCATGCCTCGGCACTGCTCTCTACCTCTGCTACCTCGATCGTAGCATTATTCTTCTCCAGCAAGGCTTCAAGCTCCTTTATTCTTGCTGCCTGTGCTTCTTAGACACCTAGCAGCCAAGAGCTTTCCTCTACAGCTCCTCTCAGGGCCGCTTCGGCATCTTCAGCTCTCCTTGCAACAATGTCAGCCCTCATGGAGGCTTCTCCAACCTCCTTCACTGTCTTATCCTTCATCTCCTTGAGTGTTTCGACGTCGATCTTGTACTTTTTTGACTCCGCCAAAAGCTCACGGGAGCGCTCCATGTACCCATTCAGATAATGAGCAAGCTGTTGAAAAATTTCTTATCAATAGCATAATAAGTATATGTACAGAATAAATAGAACATTGCAGGAGCTTCAGCTTACCCGGATGAAGCACTGCACAGCTCCTTTCCTTACCGCCCCGCACAACTCAGACAGCAGCTCATTGGCATTGGCCAGGAGGAGCATCTCGGTAAACAACTCATGAGCTAGCTTGTAATCCTTTAAGGCCAAAGCCTCGAGCTTCAGACTAGCCGGTGCGGTCCCAGAAGTCCCAACTACCTCGGCTGGCTCATCTTCTAGGGAAAAGTTGACAATTTGGGGGGCCGACAGGCTCAAAATTCTTTCGTTGGCGGCTCGACTTGTTTGGTTTCTTCGATCCCCATTAAAAGCCGAAGAAGTTGAATCAAGTTGAATCCTTACAACCCTGAAGTTGGCAGCAAGGAGAGATTCGGGTCCTTCTGACCCAGAAGTCAGCAGCACAGAGAGACTTCCAACCCTAGCATGGGTGATTCGACCACCTACAGGCTCTGTTGCCCTTTTTTGCTGGGCCTTCTACTCTAACTTCTTCAGCAAATGCGGATCCATTCTGCAACCAGAGCGATCGAATGGTTGGTATAAAAGCAAAATTTTCACCGAGACCAGCAGCAACAGGATCATTCTAGCTTTCTAGTTTTTTCAGATAAACGGATAGTTCAAAATTCAAAAAAATGTTTGTTCTTTGTTGCTTCCTTATCTTATATTTTCAGAAAACTGCTCTAATTTGTTCCCCAAATGGATAATTATAGGTTCTTTATGGAAAGGTACTCAGTGTCAATTTCAATACAACACTTAAATCAACGAGAAAAATCGAAAAAGTTCAAAATACAACCGTTCACCCAAGAACTTAGCAAGTAAATGCAATTATTTATGAACAGAAATAGCATAAATATCTCATTTTTATCCCCGCGGCTCCAACCAAAATAAATCAAGATCACTTTCATGGACAATTCCTCTTTTTTTTTTCCTCGAAAAGCATTTTATACCTGTTGGGTTGATTAACTCTGCTACCCCAATTCAACGTCTACATTCCGACTGATAATCAACTTCATCAACTAAATGGTGACCATAACGAATCCCCGAACAATGGCGAACGATAATAAGTCGGGAAGATAGCTCATGAACAAACTATCAACTCAACTGTGCAGACAACCAATTGCCAATCGACCGCCTGACCAACAGTCGGATCTCTTCAACTGATTATCAATCGGCCATTCCGACTTTCGACCATTAATCGGCAATTCTCAACTGACTCTCCCAATGGAACAACTCCGAGCACTGATGGTCAGTCAAATGTCGATATATGTTCGGCATGATCGACACACAGTCGGCATAACCTATATTTACGCCACATGACGTGCGCAATGGTCTCTCCATGATTACATGAGCATTAAATGCTCCCTTAATGCCGGAATAAGTGGGACCCCACGACTTTCGACCGTTATAGACAGTTACTACTATATTTTTCTATAAAAGGAAGGCAAGCCAAGTACATTGGGGAGAGAATTCTGGGCTAAACTCTGCCTAATTCTACTTTGATTATCCTGTTCACCAATCCTCCTCTAACTTAAGCATCGGAGGGTCCCTATCGAAAATATTTCTGATCGGTGTGGACTTCTTTTACAGGTGATTTTCTTCCAGTAACAGATGCATCAGAGGATTGGCCGCAACAGATTGACGCGTCAGGTAGGGGGTGAGAAGCAAATCGCTCTGAAAAAATGTCGAAAATGCGAGCCCAACACTCCACCGGCTCCGCCAGGCAATCTTCCTACTGGAAGATCATCTTCCTCCACCACCAATGGTAAAGCCCAATCTTTCGCATCCGGCTATTACGGCGAACGTCCAGACTCAACAACTTGCTGTGCTAATATAGCAAATGAAGGTTTTGACGGAGACAGTACACAGCTTCCAATAACAACAGCAACCGATGGCGGAACAACCATTGACACAAATAATGCCATCAAGGCATAGTTGTCGTCCTCCACAGCGATCTTTATCTCCTTCACTAAAGCAACGATCAACTCGACATTCTCGTCGAGCTGAAGCATCACCATCGTGGTATTCATGCCGTGCCACCCGCCATTCTCAATAATTGGCCTCTCCTTCCCTTCGACACAGCATCCAAAAGGGAAGGAGGCCGCGTTCGCCGTCAACTTCCTCGTCTTCGACTTCTTTGAGGGATTCTATCCTTGGCTTCTCGCAACTACAGCGGCTTGACGACCATGAACGCAGATTCAAAGAGATCGACCGCCAACTTGCTCGATCGAAGGTGAGTAATCAAGGAGGTCCTAGTGACCTCAGCATTCACATAGGCTCCCATTTTCACGATGAATCATAGATGAACCGATCCCATCTCGATTCAAAATGCCATAAGTGGAGCCGTACAATGGCTCCATAGATCCAGTCGATCATCTAGAGAGTTACAAAACTCTCATGATGATCCAAGAGGCCTCCGACGTCCTTCTATGCAAAGGCTTCCCAGCAACTATATAGAAAGCTGCTCGAGCTTGGTATTCTGCGCTATAGCTGGAAAGCATACACTCCTTCGAACAGCTGGAAGACTCGTTCGTGGCTTATTTTAGCACCAGCCAAAGGATGCCGCGAATGTCCGACAATCTCTTCTCCATTAAACAAAATAAAGGAGAAACATTGCGAGATTTTGTGGCATGTTTCAACGCCGCCACGCTCAAGGTCAAAAACCTCAACGAAGACATGGCTATTTCAGCCATGAAGAGGGGTCTAAAAGGATCCAGGTTCACCTACTCACTGGATGAGAACTACCCTCGGACCTATGCTGAACTTCTGGACCGTGCATTCAAGCATATTCACGCGGATGAAGCCGCTTCTGACCAGCACCAAGCAGAAGGCAAAAGTCAGAAAAAAGAAACAAAAGAAAAATGGGGCTCCTTCTGAACCAAGTCGGCAGCCAACTAATAAAGGAGTTTTGCCACCCGACGGAGTCCAAGGCTGGATAAGTATGACACGAAGTATAATTCCTACACTCCATTGATTGCTCCTCGTGCATAGATTTTGATGAAAATTGAAGGAGTAGAATACATCCGACGCCCCCACTGATGAAGGCACTGCCAAGAAGCCACGATCAAAAGTACTGTCAGTTTCATCGTGATCATGGTCATGATACCGAATAGTGCATCCAACTCAAAGACGAAATTGAGGATCTGATTCGTCGAGGATACCTCAGTAAATATCGATGTGATCCTCTGGCTCTGACTCCAGCTAATTGGCAACCTCAGCACCAACCAGAGGAACCAAACAATAATCAACCGACGGCGGGAGTCATCAGCATGATTTCCAAACGATCAAAGGACTGAGGGGTATCTTCTGAAGAAGAATCGACTAAGAAGCGACGAAATGACAATGTTATTTATTTTTCGGAAGATGATGTATGGGAAATTCAAACTTTCCATAATGATGTTGTCGTTGTGTCGGCAATGATAGCTAATTATGATGTAAAAAGAATCCTTGTAGATAATGGAAGCTCAATCAATATTCTATTTTACTCAACTTTCTCCTAAATGTGACTGCCGACTGATTGACTTAGAAAGATCTCGACACCATTAGTCGGCTTCACCGAAGATGCAATCAGCGTGGAAGGAGAAATTACTCTTTCCTCACTGTAGGGATCGAACCACAATAAAGCACCATTCTCGCTACTTTTATGGTTGTCCGAGTTTCTTCGGCTTACAACGCCATACTCGGACGTCCCGCACTAAATGCACTAAGAGCGGTGGTATCGACTTTTCATTTGCATGTCTGATTCCCGACCCAATAAGGATCAGCGAAATGCATGGAGATCAACAACTTGCGCGACGCTGCTTTATAATTTCCACCGAAGGAGTAAAGCCTGAAGATCCTCTGACAATTGACAAACTCGATCAGAGAAAAAATGAAGGGGTGAATCAGCAGAACAACTGATACCGATTCCCTTACAAGAAGCAGATCCAACAAAAACCATCTCGATCGGATCCCGATTGTCCGATCAAGAACGAAGCCAAATAATAGATCTGCTAAGGACGAACGTCGATATATTTGTCTGATCAGTAAGCGACATGCCAGGCATTCTTCCAAAAATCATAACTCACCAATTGAACATCGATCTGAAGGTTAAACTGGTGAGACAAAAGAAAAGACCGTTCGCTCCCGAAAGACAGGAAGCCATCAATGAAGAGGTAGACAAACTACTCGCTACCGACTTCATTAGAGAAACACACTATCTTGATTGGCTCGCTAATGTCGTGATAGTGAGAAAAATCAATGAAAAATGACGAATCTGCATCGACTACACCGATTTAAATGAAGTCTGTCCGAAGGATAGCTTTTCTTTGCCGAAGATTGATCAATTAGTCAGCGCAATGTCAGGACACCGACTTTTGACCTTCATGGACGCCTTCGCAGGTTACAATCAGATCCGCATGGCGTCAGAAGATAAAGAACATACAGCCTTCATAATCGACAAAGGCATTTGATGTTATAAAGTAATGCCATTTGGTTTAAGGAATGTCGGAGCGACCTATTAATGACTAGTCAATAAGATATTTAAAGATCAAATCAGACGAAACATAGAAGTCTATGTTGATGACATGCTTGTGAAAAGCGCTTTAGCTAACGACCATGTTCGAGATCTAGAAGAAGCCTTCAATACACTTTGATGATATCGAATGAAGTTAAATCCAACCAAATATGCTTTTCGCATAACTGCCAGAAAATTCCTAGAATTTCTTATGTCGCAGCGTAGAATCGAAGCCAATCCAGAAAAAATAAAGATCATCATCGATACGAAACATCCGACTTTTAAGAAAGATACAACAGTTGAATGGTAGAATCGCCGCACTCAGCCGATTCATTTCAAAGTCAGCTGAGAGATGTCTGCCCTTCTTCAAGACCCTACGACAAGCAAAGGACTTCTCATGGTCAGATGCCGACAGTCCTTTGAAGACTTAAAAAAATATTTGATGTCCCCACCATTGCTTGCGAAACCTGAAGTGGGAGAAACATTATATCTCTATATTGCTGCGTTGGCAGAAGCGATCAGTTCGGTCCTTGTTCGGAAAGATAAAAATTGAATTCAACGACCCATTTACTATACCAGTAAAGTGCTTCACAATGCCGAAATCTGATACTCGAGGGCAAAAAAGTTGATCTATATCTTAATCATCTCAACGCAACGACTCCAGCCATATTTTCAAACCCATCCGGTCGTAGTACTAACAGATCAACATTGAAAGTAATTCTACACCGACCAGATACTTCAGATCGAATGGCAAAGTGGACGATCAGACTCAGTAAATTCGACATCCAATATCGCCCACGACCGTCAATGAAAGCACAGGTGTTAGCCAACTTTGTCGTGGAATGTACAGCGACCGATGACAAACCAAAACAAAAATTCAATGGTAAATCGGAAATAAAGGTTCTGAGACCGAACTTGATTCGATATGGATACTTCACGTAGATGGAGCATCCAACACCCAAGGAAGTGGAGCCGGTCTCATCCTCACCAATTTCGAAGGTACTATTACCGAATATATCCTTCGATTTAATTTCAAAGCATCAAATAATCAAGCCAAATATGAAGCATTACTAGCCAACTTGAAAATTACTAAAGAGCTCGATGTGAATAACCTGAAAGTGTTTACCGACTCACAACTAATAATCGGATATATCAAGGGCGAATATAAATCCCGAGATCTGACTATAGCGAAATACCTTCAGAAGATCAAAGATCCCGTATCGACACTCGGACATTTTGAGATCTCCTATATTTCGAGAATAGAAAACGCTCCGGACCGACGCACTCTCTCAACTTACGACAACTTCTTCCAACCTACTCGGCTGAATGTTCATCGAATATCTTAAACAACTGAGTATCAACAAAGTCAACGAGATGTTATAAATAAATGATGAACCCAATTGGATGGATCCGATCATTAAATATCTTATCGACGGAACCTTGCCCGATGACCCTTCGAAGGCCAAACGTCTTCGATGGACCACCTCACAATACATTCTGATGAACGGACACCTCTACAAAAGATCATTCTTGCTCCCATTGCCCAAATGCTTAGGGTCAACCAACGCCGACCATGCCCTTCAGGAAGTCCATGAAGAAATTTATGAAAATCACTTGGGAGGCAAATCATTGGCCTACAAAGTGCTGCGACAAGGATATTACTGGCCGACTATGAAGAAAGATGCAGTCGATCTTGTCCGAAGATGTGATCCACGTTAAAAGTATGTTAACATTCAACATCAACCGGCAAGCCAACTGACATCCATCATCGCACCATGGCCATTTGCACAATGGGGGATGGACATCCTTAGCCCTTTCCTTCGGACGTCTGGTCAAAGAAAGTTTTTTGTGGTTGCAGTGGATTACTTTACTAAATGGGTAGAAGCCGAACCATTAGCACAAATCATCGAAAGCAAAATGAAAGATTTTGTTCGAAAGTCAATCATATACCGATTTGGATTGCTGCACACTATCATCACCGATAATGGTCATCAATTCGACAATCAAAATTTCAGAAATTTTTATGCGAAAGTCATGAATCGGATAATTCTGCACGGACTCGAAATACGACTGAACGAAGCAAAGGGCCTTTGGATGGAAGAGCTACATTCGATCCTGTGGGCATATCGGACAACCCCTCGAATTTCAATGGGAGAATCGTCATTCAACTTGGCATATAGAACCGAAGTGATGATCCCAGTGGAAATCGGCTTACCATCAATAAGAGTCGAGCACTATGCCAAACCAAGCAATTCCGAATCAAGAAGAGCTGATTTAGATCTACTTCCTGAAGTTCGGCAAGAAGCTCAGATTCGAATGGCTGCATACCAACAAAGAGTCGCCCAATATTACAACACAAAGATTAAACTGAAGATGTTTCTTCCTAGAGACTTAGTACTAAGAAAGGCAGCAGTCTCGAAGCCTTTAGATCAAGAAAAATTATCTCCAAACTGGAAAGAGCCTTATTGGGTGATCGAAACTTTTCGTCCGGATGCATATCGATTGGAAACTCTCGACGGAACGGCTATTCCACGAATATGGAATGCGAACCATCTTAAGATGTATTATCAGTGAAATTGTCCAAGTATTTTTAATGAAATGAAATGATTGGGATTTGACTTTCCTTCAATTCGACTAAATAGTGCATGACCGACAATATGTCATACAAGATATCTTCACCGATTAACAGTCAGTTGAAAGACTCGTATTGTCGATTGACAACCAATCATTGAATGGCAGTTCTACAACTTGCCAACTTAAGATCGGAAGTACGTCAACAGCCGACCGACTAATAATCGAATAACTCAACATCATGCTAATTTAGCTATGGCTAAACAGAACATTATGCCGACTCAACCGAAGTTGAGTGGAATCTAACACCCACTTTATGGAAAATACACCAACTTGACTCCGATCAGTCGAAGGATATTCGGCTTACCCCCGTTTATCAAACAAAAGAACTTTATGCCTAAACTCTAGTCGATTAGTATTCGGTTAGACAACATATTCGACAACTATCTAATTCGACATTTGTTGAGTGAATCAAAATTCGCTGACCAACTAAAGAATGAAGAATGTCACTTAGAAAATTTACAAAACAAAAGTAAGAAGATTCATACTTAGAAAAATTTTCTATTCATTCATATTGAAAGTCTACAAAATTTAGCCGAAGCCGAATTACAAAAGTTGGATCTTATCCGAAAACGAAAGATAAAAAGAGAAGATATATAGAGGCTGATCAATGATCGGAATCGTCTACTGCTACTGCATCAATAATGGCCATCGCCGACGCTATCTTCTGAAGTTGGAGGAGGATCTAAAGCAGTTCCCTCAGAAGTAGGAGTAGGTTCTACAACAGTCGGAACTTCTTCGTTCGGAGCCTCCTCAGTTGAAGCTTCCTTGCCCGATTCTTGATATGCATCAATTCCTTCCTCCTCAAAGTCGAGAACAACGATGCGACTCAAATCTAAATTCGGAGCCTTCTCAGCTGAAGCTTCCTCGCCCGATTCTTGATCTGCATCAGTTCCTTCCTCCTCAAAGTCGGGAACAACGACGCAACTCAAATCTAAATCCAGATACACTTTGCCGACTACGTCTCTGCCGTCTTCATATCCGATCAAGTAGGCGAGATGACTACTCCTAAGAAGCTCCTCTTTGAAATCTTCCAAGCCTCGGAATTCTTCGATTGCCTGCTCCTTTGCCCGACATAAAGCTGCTCGGACCGATGTTATCTCTGATTCGGAAGACTGTAGCTTCTTCCGCTCTTCCTCCAACTCACGGACACAACCATCGTGCTCCTTCCAAAGCCGACTGACATCGTGCCTTTTTCTTCGGATCTGAGACTCTTGAGTCTCAATGATCCATTGAGCTGATTCTTGATTGACATAAACCAACTTTGATTCAGCACGAGCCGACTCCAACTCAGCACAGACCGATGCCAACTCGAAGCGCGCCGACTCTAACTCAGAGTTTGCCGACCCTAAGTCAGCATGCGTCGATTCCAAATCAGCCTTCAGTCAGGAGATTTCTTCCACTTGTTTCATCTCCCGTTCGACTGCTTCCTTCTCTTGTTCGGTGGCAGCTTGAAGACGTTGAAGGGCAGCGTTCTTTTCTACCACAACCGCCTTCGCCTTGTCACACCATCCTTGACATATGTCGGTAAAATCATGCATTACTTTTTCCAACACCGACACGTCATGGGCCACCTAAATAAAAAAAAGAGAAAGAATGAATACATGAAAGAAAGAATGAGAAAGAAAAAGAGAAGAATATCAACATACCCCGACAAGTGAAGTATAAAAGGACGAAAACATGTTGTCTATGGTCCGACTTTTCCGACTCTGCTTGTCAGTCAGAAGAAGCATCGCTTCAACCAACAGCTTCACCAACACCAGATTCAATTAGGGCCGATTCTCTGGCCGGAATCTAAATGTTGATGGACTCCACCGAACCACTCGGAGTCCCACTCGCGGCAGAAGAAGCAAGAGCCTTCCCCTGCCTCTGACTTACCGGCCGCTCGAATGGATTCGACATCCATTCAAGTGTCAGTGGTGTTGAAGATGCTGTCGGCCACTGCTCTTTCGATCCAATTTTGAGCATTGATGGCGCTCGCGGGACCACCGGCTTGATTGGCACCGTCAGTGCTTCTATGACAACCACGTCATCATCCAATTCTACAACAGCTAGAGGAGCTTCAATCGATTCCGCTCGAACCGAAGAAACAATGGCTGGGGTGACCTGTGCGGCGATCGCTTCCCCAGGACCAGCCGAAACTACAGCCGATGCAACATCGGTCTGTTCAATAGGAGCTGATGTCACATCGGCCAGCTGAGCGGCCACCGATGGGGCATCGGGTTTCTTCTTCTTTGATGGCCTCGACGATCCTTCACCGACAGCCGATTTTCGCTTTCCTTGGCCCATGTATCAGTGAATGTCGGCTGCCGAAAGTGCAGTCGGAGGACGCATGGCTACAAACAAAAACAAACAAGTCAGTATAAGTCAAAAATTAAACATATATGAAAATCCTAAGCAGTTGTGTCGGATTATACCAGCAATCGGAGCTGGACCAAGCCCAGCATCGTATAAGGTTTGATCGGTTAGCAGTTCCCTCTGCGATGGGACTTCCATGTCTTTCAATTTGAGAAAGTCCTCCCGATCAGCTGGATCAATCCGATTATTATCGTTCGGGCTAGTATTTAGAGTTTTCCAGACGAAAGAAAAACCCCTAGGAAGAAAGGAAGAAACAAAAAAAAATTAAATCTTCCAATTATGAATGGACGACGGAAGATCGGAGATAAAAGACAAACCCTTCCTCGGAGCAAACATCCACCAGCCATCAGCTTTAGGATGGGGATGGAGGGTGAAAAAAAGACAACCGAAGAGTAGTCGGGATGGAATGACACAAAAGAGAGAAACTAAAAGCCGAATAGAGTTCGGCGCAAGTTGCATCGGACAAACCCAATAATAGTCCAGAACGTTCTGAATGAACTCCGGGATTGGGAATCAAAGGTCTGACCTAAGATTTTCGATATAAAAAGCCACCTAGCTGGTCGGTGGAGAGGTCACCCGACCATCCAAATCGGGAGCAAAAAACTAAGACTGCTCCGGGATACAATACTGTTCCCGAAGATGATCGACTACAGAATCGGTCAGGGAGGAGACCTTCGCTGCCAAACCAAGGAAAAAGACAACAGCCAAACTAGATGGCCGACTGCCTCCTACTCTACCCCTACGTTTACCAGCCATTACAAAGGCAAATGAAAACTTTACGAAAATCAAAGGAAAGATGAAATCTGGCCTGAAAAGTTAAAAAAAGACTCGGAAGAACAATAAGAGCAAAGAAAGAAGGAAGCCAAAAACTCCAAAGCACTAGTAAAAACTCAGAATCACAGTAAAAAGCTTAAGAAATATGACAGTAGTCCTATATATATATAGGAATCACCGACGGCCAAGATTATTTCGGTAAAAATAAGACCACCTGGATTGCTGACACCTAGCAAGATCTGAGCCAATGAATATCTAGACGTTTCAACGCACCTCCGCTCAGATCAGGTCACAACATCATGATCTATGGGAATAGCCGACGACTAATAACAGTATGACACGTAGCATCATCGGATTGGTCCGAAATCAAATCAACCAGATCGTCAAGCTGTCAAATCACCTTTTCAGTCGATCATGCTAATAATTGCTGCACAATCCTAAAAGTGATAAAATGGCTAAAATCCATGCCGAATGTGCTAATAATTGCTGCACGATCTTTGGAACGGCCAAATATTCCCTTGATTTGTGGAACAATTATGGACGTTGAAAGAAAGATAGCCGCTGAATCGGGGCCCGAGATAAATCACGAAGACTCTCGTCGTTCAAAATGCCAGACCACGTGGCAGAACACGTGCCCATTCCCACTTTAAACTTGAGAGTGGGGGGCAACTGTTGGGTTGATTAACTCTGCTACCCCGATTCAACGTCTATATTCCAACTGATAATCAGCTTCATCAACTAAACAGCGACCGTAACGAATCCCCAAACAATAGCAGACAATAATAAGTCGGGAAGATAGCTCATGAACCGACCATCAACTCAACTGTGCGGACGACCAATTGCCAATCGGCCGCCTAACCAATAGTCAGATCTCTTCAACCGATTATCAACCGACCATACTGACTTTCGATCATTAATCGGCAATTCTCAACCAACTCTCCTAATGGAACAACTCCAAGCATCGATGGTCAGTCAAATGCCAATATACGTTTGACATGACCGACACAGTCGGTATGACCTATATTCACACCGCATGATGCGTGCAATGGTCTCTCCATGATTACATGAGCATTAACTGCTCCCTTGATCCTGGAATAAGAGGGATCCCACAACTTCCGACAATTATACACGATTACTACTGTTGGGGATAAATCCCGCTCCCTCCGAAGTCTAGCTCGATGCTCGGCCTAATGCAACCTATAGCCGCGGAAGAGCTTCGACGGACGGGTCTTAGCCGAACTCCTACAGTCGGCCGAACTACTTAACGCCCGAGCTCCTTGGACTCCAAGCAGCCGGGCTTCGGCCGAACCCCCAGCGGTCGAGCTTCTTCTAACCCGTTCAGCCGGCCGAACTACTTAGCTGTCGAGCTCCTTCGACTCCAAGCGGCCGGGCTTTAACGGAATCCCCTAGCGCCCGAACTCCTCAGCGGTCGTCTCTCGGCCGAACTCCCCAAGCTGCCGTCTCTTCAACTGGCTGAGCTCCTCCGAACTTCTCTACAGCCGAACTCCCCCCGAGCCTTCCCTTCAGCCGGACTCTCCTACAAGTCCGAGCTCCTCTAGATGAATTGTCGCCATCAGTCTGCAACAAGCGACGAGACCAGACGATATGGCCACCACTACTGGCGACACCACTCTCTCCGTAACCAGCCCCATGTGGCCCACGACCTGCCAGTATCGCTGTCACCATCCTCCTGATGGCACATTCCTTTCCGTACCGAACTTCATGCGGCCCACGACTCGCCAGTATGGCCGTCACCATCAACTAAGCTCCGCCTATAAAGGACCCTCCAGATACGCTCTCTAATCTCTCTGATCTCTAAGCTCTCCTCTTCTCCTCCAAGCTCCGGAACTCATTCTCGAGCACTCCATTCCTGTTGGCCAGAGCTGACTTGATCGTTGGAGAGTCCTGCCGGAGCCACCCCCCACTGGCTCCGGACGGGACTTTGTTTTGCAGGTCCCCGGCGGCGACCTCCTCGGCCTCGACTCCAGCGACCTCCGGCGACGACCAGTTTCTGCGTCAACAGATTGGCGCTAAAGAAAGGGCCCGAACCTCCGAGGTTTCCTTGTTCTTAAAGAAGTGCTCGACGACTTTTCTCTTCCCTCTCCGGAGATCTTCCTTTTCTCTCCCAAAGAAGAAATGCCTCCCAGGAGAGCTTCGACACGACGCTCGGCGGCCTCGGCGGCCCGATCCCATCCAGATCCGTCTGTTTCTGCTTCGGCCCCGACAGCTCAGGTTCCATCTGTACCTGCGGTGGAGGTGGAGCAGTTCAACCTGCTTGTCCAATATGTCCATGGCCTCACGGAGGCATTGCAGGCTATACAGCAGCCTCCGGTGGCGACTCCACCAGGAAACCCACCATTGGAATGTCGAAAATCGGCCCCAAGGAAGAGTACCAGGGCCAGCGTACCGATCGCCCCGGAGAAGGGAAAACAGAGGGCCGAGGATCCGTGTTCGGATCATTGTTCTCTTTTGAGGGAGACCTTCCCCATTCGTAGTCGGAAACACCTCAAGATCTGCAGCCAAGACGACGCCCTCGATTGCAGACTATGGGAGATGGACCGGCGTATTGAAGAGTTCGGCCGCATCACCTCGGCTCATCATGCCGACGTCCATGCCGAACCTCCCTTCTCTCTCCGAATTATGCAAGAACCTATTCCACCGACCTTCGAGCTCCCTCAACTGAAAAGCTACGATGGAACTTCTGATCCGGTTGATCACCTGGAGGCCTTCCGTGCCATGATGCTGCTTCACGGCGCTTCAGATGCCATGCTGTGCCGAGCCTTCCCATCTACCTTAAAGGGAGCAGCGAGAAATTGGTACTCGGCGTTGAAGCCAAGTACGATCTTCTCTTTCGACCAAATGAGCAGTCGGTTCGCAGCCCACTTCATCAGCAGCCGACGATCGAGCCGAGGTTCAGATTTCCTGATGAGCGTCAAGCAGAAGCAAGGGGAATCCATCCGGGCTTACGTCACTTGGTTTAACGCCGCGGCATTGGAAGTCCGGGACTTGGACCAGTCTGTCGCGATGGCTGCATTCAAGGACGGCCTTCAGAAAAATAACTTGCTGTTCTCTCTAGAAAAAAAGTATCCCAGAAACTTCGCCGATCGGGCCGAGAGATATGCCCGTGCGGAAAAAGCCTTCAAGTTGAAAGACGAGAAAACCCTGAGAGAGCAGCTGGCAGACGACGAAGAGCCGAGCGAAGTTCGGTCGCGCTCGCGGACCCCCTCCGAAAGCAGGCGGGCCCGAACTCCTCGAACTCACCACCGAGGAAGCCCCGACAGAGGGGCGCAAAAAAGCCCTCCTCCCGGAAGGTTCCGCCACTATGCCCCCCTCAACGCTCCTCAAACCCAGATTCTCACCGAAGTAAAGAATCAGCTGTCAAGACCGAAAGGATTACAGTCTCCCCCAAACAAGCACGATCGAAATAAGTATTGCCTCTACCATCGCGACCACGGCCACGACACCGAGGAATGCATCCAGCTCAAAGACGAAATTGAGGAGCTCGTCGGAAGGGCGGCTGGGTAAATTCCTCCGGCACCAGCCTGAAGTAGGAAAAGATCGGTTAAGGGCGCTGCCACAGCCAGAGACGGCAAGGAGCTCGGCGCTGCCGTAGCCAGATACCGTAAGAAGGTCGGCCACCTTATGGCGTCATCCACATTGCCCCTGGGAGGAGCTTGGTGCGTCAGCGGTTCGTCGTCTCCCAGCGACAAGAGCTTGCACCAAATTGAGGAGGCCAGCATGAGGAGGTCTTCCACCCCGGGGCTTATTACCGAAGAAACGCAGAGGAACAACGCTACCACGATCTTGAAATACAGAATTTGGGGATGCGCTACTAGTAACTTCCTTTCAATAAAATTCTTTCCTTTTGATAATATTATTTCTGGATGCGAAAACTATGCGATGACAGGGAAGAAGCAGTCAATAATTGCCGCGTTAGGAACAGGAGGAGAACCTCGTCCTAACGCGAGCAACAACCTCGGCTAGAGATAAGATCTCTCCCAAGCGAAGGCCTCGTTCACAAAGGGCGAGATGGGGGGAGAGGCTCTGACAGCGGCCCTTATGTGCCCCCACAGCTCGTTAGAAACAGGAGGAGAACCTCGTCCTAATGCGAGCAACAACCTCGGCTAGAGATAAGATCTCTCCCGAGCGACCGCGGATAACCTCGGTTAGAAACAGGAGGAGAACCTCGTCCTAACGCGAGCAACAACCTCGGCTAGAGATAAGATCTCTCTCGAGCAATCGAGTCAACCTCGGCTAGAGATAAGATCTCTCCGAGCGACCGTTTGTCAACCTCGGCTAGAGATAAGATCTCTCCCGAGCAACCGTTGACAACCTCGGTTAGGAACAGGAGGAGAACCTCGTCCTAACGAGCAACAACCTCGGCTAGAGATAAAATCTCTCCCGAGCGATCGAATCAACCTCGGCTAGAGATAAGATCTCTCTCGAGCGACCGTGGCCCGTTAGGAGCAAGAGGAGAACCTCGTCCTAACCCGAGCATCAACCTCGGCTAGAGATAAGATCTCTTCCGAGCGATCGAGTCAACCTCGGCTAGAGATAAGATCTCTTCGAGCGACCGTTGACAACCTCGGCTTGAGATAAAATCTCTCTCGAGCGACGCGAACAACCTCGGTTAGGAACAGGAGGAGAACCTCGTCCTAACGCGAGCAACAACTTCGACTAGAGATAAGATCTCTTCCGAGCGATCGAGTCAACCTCGACTAGAGATAAGATCTCTCCCGAGCGACCGTGGCCCGTTAGGAACAGGAGGAAACCTCGTCCTAACGCGAGCATCAACCTCGACTAAAGATAATGATCTCTCCCGAGCACCGAGTCAACCTCGGCTAGAGATAAGATCTCTCCCGAGTGACCGTTGAACAACCTCGGCTAGAGATAAGATCTCTCTTCGAGCGACCGTGGACAACCTCGTTAGGAACAGGAGGAGAACCTCGTCCTAACACGAGCATCAACCTCGGCTAGAGATGAGATCTCTCCCGAGCGACCATGGACAACTCGGCCATAGATAAGATCTCCCCGAGGAAAGCTCAGCCGTAGGAGATGAGATCTCCCCCGAGTGCCCGATACAACCTCGGTAGGGAAAGCAACCATGTCAACCTCGGCTGGAGTGCTTTAACTTCGACCTCGGCTAGAGAAAGCAACCGTGCCAAACCTCGGCTGGAGAGCTTCAACTTCGATCTTGGCTAGAGAAAGCAACCGTGTCAACCTCGGCGGGAGATGGTATCTCCCCGGGCCTCAACCGATATCAACTTCAGCTGGAGGCGAAATCCCCCCGAGCTTAGACCTAGACCGGCACAGAGCTCAGAAAGACTTCGGCACTCTCTTTCTTCGTTTTTGACTCGGAGTGTGGGGGGGCCTTTTTTCCGCCGAAGTCTAATGCTCGGCCTAATGTAGCCGCGGAAAGAGCTTCGACAGACGGGTCTTAGTCGAACTCCTACAGTCGGCCGAACTACTTAGCCCCCCCTTGGCTCCAAGAGTCGGGCTTCGGCCGCCCCCAGCGGCCGAGCTTCTTCTAACCAGTTCAGACCGAATACTTAGCTGCCGAGCTCCTTGGACTCCAAGCGGTCGGGCTTTAACGGAATCCTCTAGCGCTCGAACTCCTCAGCGGTCGTCTCTCGGCCAAACTCCCCAAGCGGCCGTCTCTTCAGCCGGCCGAGCTCTCCGAACTTCTCTACAGCCAAACTCCCCCCGCCTTCCCTTCAGTCGGACTCTCCTACAAGTCCGAGCTCCTCTAGATGAATTATCGCCATCAGTCTGCAACAGACGACGAGATCGGACGATATG